>VCHN02000275.1:0-46494 GCA_007115665.2 Sequoiadendron giganteum
GAGTCCTCCCTTAATGAGATCCCCCTTTTTGAATTTCATTTTGGTAGTAATTTAATAATGTTTCTTCCCAGATTTGGTGTCAGCCTTCATTATTTGAATTTAAGGGTTAATCTCCTACTTTAGTATACTAAGGGGTTAATTCACATTGTTTCTCCTAGCAAGTTTATAAGAAACCTAGAAAAATTATGTGACTTCATGAGATCAAGATCAAGAGAATTATAGAGAATTACAAGACCATTCATAAGGAATTTCAAGGCAGATTTCAAGAGTTTATTGCAACAATTCAAGATCATATCATCATGTTAATAGTTTGAAGCATTCATTCATGTTGTTGAGCTAGAGAAGTGGATGTAGCATTGAAGATCTACTTGCAACCATTTTTCAAATCAAATTGAAGGATCCAAGATCTGGATTCTTCATGGTCACAACATGCTATATGGCATATTTGTTTCACAAGATATTTCATTTACATATTTCATGTTTCATGCTTCATTTCATTTAGTTCATCCTTTGGTTTAATTATTGACAAGGGGTTTGACTGAGGCAAACCCCCATTAACTAACAATCAATTTTTTTTCCCTCCCTTGAATGTGTGGCTATATAATTAAAGGTTGAAGATCAAGTGGAGCAAGTTTGGAGCAAGATTGTCAAAGTTGCAAAGTTGTCATTCAAGGTGCAAAATAAATGAATTAAAGCTACAAAATTGCTTACAGACTTTCAAAACTTGATAAAAGTGATTTTCAAAGTGCATAAATCATGGAATAGGACCTTGATCTTAGTTTCATAAACCCTAAGAGTGACCCATTCACCACTGAAGGCGAATGAGTCCTATGTAGCTCAAAAACAACAACTTTTTAACCAGGTACATAACTTTTTATGCTCTAAGAACTTCCCCCATAGTTGGTATAATAGTTCGATAGCATTTTTAATTCTTATATACATCTTATTCTACATGAAATTGAGTGAAACATCCCTTAGAAAAATAGTGGTTCATCATCTTGTTCATTAAACATTTTGGTGAACTCGACTCACTGAATATTGCAATTTTCTGATTTTGAAGTCTTCCATTGCATCCTAGGTTAGATATTGCATTCATTTTCATTTAATTTACATTGAATTAGATCTCATTTAGGGTTTCTTGCTTTGCATTCAAATTTGCATCTCATTTAGGGTTTAGAATTGCATTGTTTTGCATTCCTTAAATCTGAAAAATATAAAAATAAATCAATCATTTTGCATATCATTTAGATCTCATAAAATTGTATTTGAAAATTAAGAAAAAAAATCATTTCAAAAGGTGTTATATAAATCATCATATAACCTTCATTTCACTTACATTAGGTCATCAAATTCTAGAAATTTATGTCACAAGAGTTACAGTTTGAAACTGGGCATGAAAAACACTTAAAACAACTAAAAAAATACAGTTTTCACATTTTTAAAACCCTGATTTAGGACCCGTTCGCCCTTACTAGTGAATGAGTCCTTGAACAAACCTGGATTGCACCTTTTGACATCTAAAGGGGCATTAAAAATCAGTCAGAAATCAATAAAAACATTTCAAAAATACTTATTTAGGACCCATTCGCTAGTAAAGGTGAATGAGTCCATGATCAAGCTTGAAATTGCCTTTTACAACATTGAAAACCTTATTTTTTTACTTCCTAATCTTGACAGTAACCCATAGTATCATTCTGAAAAGTTTCAGTAACTTCTATTTTATGCATCTAGGTTAAAAACATCAATTTAGGGTTAGACATTTTTTAAGTCATTTCAATAGAAAAAATTATCACTTTTGCATACACTGTTTATATTCATGAAGCTTTGTATAAGTTTGATAAAAGTTATTTTCATTTTTGGATACACTTTGTTTTCATTTTTGAAGCTTTACATACATTGGATAAAAGTACTTTTCGTCTTTGGATATACATTGTTTATTTTATTGAAGCATTGCATGAGATGGTTAGAAGTAATTTTCATTTTTAGTCAAACAATGTTAGTATCATACATTTCTAAACATGCTAATAAAAAGTCCATCCCTCACACTCATAAGAATGCTTTAGTGAAAGTGAATACAATGGTGGATAGTCATTACAATCAAATTTGGTCTTCTCCTAATATCTCTCCTTTTGTGACGAAGATATTTTGATGTTAGAAGATCAAACCAATGAGAGTTATGAGAGTCCTATTTTCCTCTCTTCCCCTACCTCATTAGATACAAGGATGAGACCATTGAAACATCCCCTAATACCAATTTTCCTATTGCTCCTATTTGTAAGAATGATTTGATATAAGATAAACAAGACAATCCAACCATTGATGAGTCCCCTACTAGTGATGAAGTTATTTTGGAAGAACCAAACATTGAATGTCATAAACATCTATTTTGTAGCTCTCCTAAAAACTCTCCTACTAGGGAAGATATCACGGTGGAAGAAAATGAGAACATTGACACATATCTTTCAAACAATTTTGATACAACTTCCTTAGATGAAGATGATGAAGAGAATTTAGACTCCCCTTCACTAAGAGATCATGAAAATTCTTCTAAGGTTATGCACATTAGATATCCCTTGAAGTACTCTCCTAAGCCTTAAATCATCATTTAACCACCCTTGCAAACACCACAAGTTAAAAATAAACCCATCCTTATCCTCAAGCCACTTAAGAACAATGTTTCGTAGCAACCAAGTCAGAATACCATTGCTCATACATACAACACTAGGAATAATCCACAATCAAGAAAAACACCTTCAACATCCTTCCCATTACCCAATCCAATCTTGCATAGTGCTCCTCATTTGACTAAAAACAATGGAGAGGATATAGTATTGTTGACACCATAAGAATAATCTTGCTAATATTTTATATGGGAACTACTTCAAATATCACCTAATCATCATAGAATTCTTCAAGAAGCTTTGCAGCAAGTTACGATTCCTTCTAACACTAGCTGAAATGATGTAGCAACACTAGTTCAAGGAATAAATGACATGAACTTAGATATTTTTTTTCACCAGAACAAGTTACCTCCCTTAGAAATTCAATAGAAATATAAAGATTTCAACATAATAGTACACATTGGTCAAATTGTGATAAAATGAACCCTTGTTGACAATGGTTCGGCCTTGAATGTGTGTAGGGTGAGCCTTTTGAAAAGACTCTGAATGAGTAAAAATGATATTAAACTTGATTCTTTATCTATTCATGGATTTGACAACATAGGAAAAACCCACTCAGAGTCATCACATTACCTATTAGAGTTGGGGAAGTAACATTACAAACTACGGTCCACATTATGCTTGAAGATCTTTCTTACAACCTCCTTTTAGGGAGACCGTGGATTCATGAAATGAATGGTGTTCCTTCTACATTGCATCATGACATGAATTATATCTATAAAAAAAATTCTACACCTTAAAAGCCGATCCTAAACTTGGAAGTTGCTTGATGGACAAAAGAGATGGATGGAATCCTTTGGAAGCATTGGAATCCTATGCACCACAAGAAGTCACAAAAGAGGAAAAAGAACATGAGAAGAAAATTGATGAAGTCACTAAGCTATTGGATGATGATTGGGGTTCCTTAGATTTCATGCCAACATTCATGGGAGAATACAAGATCATAAACATAGAATCTAAAAAGGGAAAAGAAAAAGTAGTAATGTCAACACAAAATTCAATGCAAAATTCAAAAGCATCCACCTCAATTACTTTAGAAGATCAAACAAATTACACAACAAAATTTGATGAATTTTACCATGAACACCCATTGAATCATAAATAAATGAAAAATATTTGTGGAAGAGTTTATGAACTTATGAAACAACTTGGTTGTAGTGGAAAAGGATGTGGTGCTAGAGAACAAGGTATTTGGGTCCCTATATATCCTAACATGTAAGAAGCAACTTGTGGTCTTGGTTATTATCCTTTGATGGAAATATAACAAACAAAAAAGCCTTCAATCAATACCAACACTCTTACAAAATATTCCTCTAATCCAACTTTAACATTAGTGCATCCTAAATTGATGGACAGTAGTGGTCTCGGTTATTATCCTTTGAAAGAAATGAAAGAAACAACAAAGTCTTCGCTTAACATTAATGTCATCACACAAAGCATTCCTAAGATATGTCTTAGTAATTATTAAAATTTGATAGATTTTACACCCTCCTATAAAGGAGAGTATAAAATCTCACAATCTAAAGATTCTTGTGTAAGTGGGGGCAAGGGGTTAGGTAGCTTTTTCCTTGGATGTCATTTGTCGATTGCCTCTTTTGGCTAGTTGACCACATTCCATGTATATGTAAGAGAAATCTTGGGATGTGACTGACATGCCTTAAGTTGGCTTGCATGTGAAATACTGATTTATCTTTAGCATTGCATTTTTGGGGGCAACCTCTTCCTTCCTATTTCATGTTGCAACTTATTTCAGAAACATATGACTTGGCATAGGGTTTTCCCAAGGAAATCTCTCATGTCTTAGGCAAAACATTTGGCTACTTTAAAGAAATTTATCACAATAATGGTGTAGCAACCACTTTAAAGTGGGGGCATACATAGATGATATCCTTTTGAAAATTTCATGGTGTGACTTTTATTTTTATTTGTGATGTGTCCTCTTTTTCATGGTGTCAATGGGTTTGATATCGTCCAAGAGTGTATTATCTACTGACATGGCATGATGCAAATGAGGCATTCCATGGTGATGATCTGAAAATTTTGACTTGCCCTCTCTTGGAGACATTAGGAACAATGCTCCCTAAGAGGAAGACCATTACATGAACAAAGAAAAATCCCCATTAACAAATTTTTTACATGATATTCAAAAGCATTTACAAAAATAATTTACATTGTGGTGCCTTATTAAAGTTATTAGGAGGATAAATTTGGTATGGTTAGTATGATGAGAAGTCGATACACTCGCATGAATTTCTCATTATATGGTGAGAAGCCAATACACTGGCATGAATTTCTCACTAGACCACTTTGTTGGGACAACTCACCTAGTGGACAGACTAAGGTTCCACTGCCCCAGAGTGAGCACCATATGTTATGGACAAATAGCCTCATTCTGCATCGCGTTGGAATGATTTTGCTTGACCCTTTTCTTTTGTTTATTTTATTGGCCTTTGACAGGGTATGATCATGTATCTTTGTTATTGCTACATGTTAGATTTGGTTGTGAAACCACCCAAGATCAAAGTGACTGAAGGAAAGCAAGACAAGAACCCAGAGATGAATAAAACTCAACACTCTCCTAGCACTGAACTAGACTCACAATTTGAGCTAGTGTTCTCATTAACATAGGGAGAGGTGAGGGCTTGTTTATATAGAAAAATATAGGCATATAAAACCAAGAGGAATAATAATTCCCCTTAACCCATAATAGGTGGGAGGTTTTACCTACTTGGTAAATGCCAAATACATGGTTATGCCAACTCAGGTAAAGACAAAAAATAGTTATGGGGAGGTGGCAAATAAGTCCAAAAGAGGGTGTGACATTCAACTACCCAGATGTGGGTGTGAATGACACATGTGATTGAAGGATTATGCCACGTGTCCTTATCTTAACCATTCTAATATAACCTAAGCAAGCTTAATAATGTGTGTAGGAAAAATAAATATTCCCTAACATAAGGAAAATAAAAAACCTACACTAACACCCCCCTTAAGCGTAGCTTAGGTGGGTGAAGAGACACAAAGATGCAAATATGGGTCTCGGCTACTAGGCCATGTTAGGTACCCATGCACAAAATACTCTCTCACAAATGGAGTAAAGGAGAAAACCCAGTGGGACAAAAATCCTTCCCAAAGGAGAGAAAAGAAAACAAGTTTCCCAACACAAGAAGAATCCCATGCAAGGAAGAAGTCCCCTCCAAAATAGTAAGGATAGGAAAGACCATGTAGCCTTCCCCAAAGTAGTCAACTATCCCAATGGCTGAAGCTCGAAACTGAATGTAGAACATGGTCCACGATTGTCGAACAATGTTCCTCCCCTTAGGAAGAAACAAAACCAAAGGTGTATGAAGAATGTCTTCCCATTCCTGAAATGAATATGAGGGAAGAAAGATCAAAAAATATGAAGTCTCTAAAAACTGCTCATTTATCTCCATGTCGATGCCGAAAGATGCCACCACCAATTCAGGTGTTCTAGGCCACACTGATGAAGATGACAATCCAAAACCTAGTAGAGATGTGTGTAGAACAAGATCCAAAGACTCAACTATCTTCTCTGAAGACAAAGATGCCTCCTCCAAATGTTGCTCAAAAATATCCACACTCATGTCAAACTATAATGAATGATCATGTGGAGAATGAACAAGAGGATCCAAAGGTTCCTCCATAACAATTGAAGAAGAATCAATTTCATCAAAGAGAAGATGGATGTCATGAATAGTGTCTCCCAAGTTTGAAATATGAGACTCTATGAACAAACTTGCACAATATCTGTCAAGTAGTCATCCCAAGCAACTATATCTCGAAGACGATGTCGATTCTGTTGCACTGAATCACAAGTAGCCATGAATGTAACACAAGTACCCTCAGAAGCAACAATAGACAGAGGAGAAGGAATGCAAGGCTCAATAACAGGATCTGATGTGAGAATACCAAGATTCAAATAGCCAAAATTCTCCTCAAAATCAAATGTCACACAAGGAGTGTGATCAACAACCAAAGGATTAGAACCATAATTAGGTGCAAAGTCTAAAAAGGTATAAAACCGAGATTCATGATCAACTATCCCAGTAGCAATTATTTCTTTGCTCTCGAAGTCTCTGATGATAACTAAATTAGGTGTGAATTCCACAGTCTTCCCTGCTCCACCATGAGTGATCTGATAGATGGAAAGAAGATTGTTTGTCAAGTGAGGTACACACAGAACATCATTGAAAGTGCCATCCCCAATATCAACATATCCTTTCCCAATTACATCAATGTATGCATTGTTTCCCATTAGAATAGGTGGCATAACACAAGGCTCAAAAAGAAGAGAACAAAGACTGTGTAGAAGCCCTATGATGAGAAGCTCCAGAATCTACGAGCCATCTTCCTGATGCAAGACCTGTAGAAGCACAAAGAGCTTTACCTTTTGATTTGCCTACCCCTGTAGTATGGCCCTTTTCCTTATCAGATTTTGATTGTTTTGAATTTTTGGAATTAGAAGAAGAAGTTGAATCAACCATTCAAGAAGGCAAACTGATGTTGTTCTTTTCAAGAAGATGTTTCAGTTCATCTATCTCCTTCTTGTAACAAGAATTTTCTTCATGTCCACTCCTCTTGCAATATGCACAAGTGGAATTCTCCTTCTTAGATGAATCCTCTTTTTTAGAGTCTACTTTAGATGTAGATGAAACTTTCTTTCTATCTCCTTGGTTATGTTGTTTCTTATTTTGCTTATTAGTGCCTTGTTTTGCAGTCAAGGCTTGAGACTTTGAAGATTTAGATTTAATAATGCCCATTTGAATCAATTTATCTTGCTCCTTTGTGAGATCAGCTGCGAACTCACCTAGAGAAGGCATAGTAAAATCCTTTTCCTAAGGCTCTTTTCATTGTATGAAATGTAGAAACAAACACTACATAATCAGGACCAAGTTTTGAAAGAATGCTTAAAATCAACTGTGAGTCATTTTTTTTAACTCCACATTGTTCCAACTGCAATCTTATGACATTCAATTTAGTAAAGAAATCCTAAATGGTGTCAAAATTGCATGGGCTCAATCCTATGAGCTTGTTCTCTAATGAATGTGCTCTCAAATCATCCTGTTTACCAAAGAGAGTATTTAAAGTATTTCACAGTTTATTTGGTGATTTTTTAGACATAATATGAAAGCGTAGATCAAGAGATATAGCCATGCATAAGGTGCCAAAAGCTTCATCACACTTGTTGAACCATTTAGGCTTATCTTCATCTTCTGTAGGTTCCTTATCAATACCCATTGTTATTCTGTACAATTTTAACTTTCTTAAGTGAATTTTGATTTCATTTTTCCACTCAAAATAATTGTATGGTGTGAGTAGAGGAACCGATTTATCCATTTTAGATTGTTGTTGCAATGTGAGAGAAAAAATGCAAGAACACAAAGAGACACCCCCCCTTTTTCACTCAATAAAAAATCCCCCCCAACAAAAAAATGATTTGGTACTTTATAAATCAGTGCGTTTACAATTCTGGAGTTGTTTTCCAAAGTTTTACAAAGGTCCAAAAATAGACCCAAATACTGAAAGTACAAAATAATATTAGAATAAGAACCTCAAAATAGCATCAATGTGTAGTACTCAGAAAAATATCAACTTTCAAAACAAGAATTACCTTGATCTGAGGTCATATGTGAAAGTTATAGCCGTTTGAAGTTCTAAAAATGAGAACTGTCCTTCAGATCTGCTGATAAAACTCTTTTTCTGAAAAATCCGGATCACTTGAGAAAAACTAAATCATGCCACTGTAAAGAGCATGAAATTTTACCCCAAATAAAAAAAAATTGCACTGAAAAAAGCCTTCGTATGACTGAGAATGGGCCCTCTGAAGTTCAGGTGCAAAATTGAAAACTTCAATGGTGAGAGGGTCAAAATTTTCAAAAAACCACCTCCGCCAATTTTAGCTGAGCTTTTGCTAAATTTGAAAAATGACCAACTTTGTCTGCTTGCCAGATAGTTTAGAGCTACACCAAAAATAGAAATTTAGCTACTAATTTTAGATCTTCGTTAAAATTGGCAAAACTGTGAAAAGAACCACTAAATGTGGCAAGGGTGCCAAAAGACAAACACGAAAGCCGAGAAGCAGGTTGCAGGTACGGATGCAGGTTGAATACAGATTTTAAATATTACATAAATGAAATTAATTAAAAAAGCCTTCAAAAAATAGGCTTAATATTAAAAAGAAGGGGTACGTAAGCCTTAAAAGGCTTAATATTAAAGCTAAAATGCCACGCCCAACTCATAAAGATTTTTTCAGCCTAATGAAGGCTTCCATACGGCACACATGTGGGCCCAAAACCTGCACACAAGTACTCGATGGTATGGCCTGCGTAGGTCCTTTGGGACCTTTTTAAACAAATTTAAATTTTTTGTTTTTGTTTTGTTTTCAAACAAAATCTTTGCTTTTTACAGATTTTCCAATTTGAAAAAAAAACTGCAAATTTGATTTTTCAAAATAATAATTTTTTTGATAATGCAGAAAATTATAATTGAAAAAAATAAATATTATTTTCCGTACCGTACTTTCTGCAAGTGGGCTGTATGGTTCATTTGGCAAAAAAAATTTGCTTCAAAAATGACTTTCTCCAAATATAACGAATTAGTGGATCTTTAGGTTTTGATGCCTTTTGAGTGTGATGGCGAGGTCCATTTGGACTGAAAATACTCCAAAAGATCAGCCACCTTAAGGATCCTTTCTAAAAACCTCTTTTTCAATCCTCACAGATCTCGCACCCGATGTTCAATTTAGACGAAATAAAAGTCAATTCTAACTTTTTCGGCTACTTTAAACTCAATGGTGAGCTTAGAATGTCTCTAGGAAGCTCCTAAATACCTGCAACAAAATGCAATAGAAAAGAACCCCCTTAGAAACTGAGATCTCTATCAAACATTTTTACTTCTCCAGGTCATCATCGGATGCAAGAGAAGATCATACTTTTCTTTCAAGAATGGATTGGGATATCTGCTAACCTACAACTCACAACCAGCTCTGATACCATGTTAGATTTGGTTGTGAAACCACCCAAGATCAAAGTGACTTAAGGAAAGCAAGACAAGAACTCAGAGATGAACAAAACTCAACACTCTCCTAGCACTGAACTAGACTCACAATTTGAGCTAGTGTTCTCATTAGCATAGGGAGAGGTGAGGGCTTGTTTATATAGAAAAATATAGGCATATAAAACCAAGAGGAATAATAACTCCCCTTAACCCATAATAGGTGGGAGGTTTTACCTACTTGGTAAATGCCAAATACATGGTTATGCCAACTTAGGTAAAGATAGAAAAATGGTTATGGGGAGGTGGCAAATAAGTCCAAAAGAGGGTGTGACATTTAATTACCCAAATGTGGGTGTGAATGACACATGTGATTGAAGGATTATGCCACGTGTCCTTATCTTAACCATTCTAATATAACCTAAGCAAGCTTAATAATGTGTGTAGGAAAAATAAATATTCCCTAACATAAGGAAAATAAAAAACCTACACTAACACTACATACTTAAGCATCTTGGATGTTTACTTGCTGACCCCTTTGACATTGTTTTGGCATTGATGTCAAGGGTTGTTTTGGCATTTGCATTCATTGAAGGGATTATGAGACAAAATTCACTGCTTATTGAGGACATGGTCAAATTGGTTTGGCTCACATCCAGGTGATATATTTTTGGCATGCATTTGTGGTATATATTGGAGGTTTGGTGTTATTTTTTTAATCACAAAGGCAGTGGAACTTGTCCTATAGATGGGATTATGTTTCTGTATCTTACACTTACAATTGGATTATACAATTCAATGATCAATAGAAAATCAAAGATTTTATATTGATCTTGGCAATATGGTTATTTTTGCTCAAGGGATATGAAGTCAACCTCACTACAATAAACGTAAGAACTACTACATTTATTTGATATTAATGTTTCATTTATTATACATGTGAAGGATCTCAAGACTATGATGTTGGTCTTCATCATTATGTTGATTATTTATTAGAAGCATATTATGCCTTGATTCTTAAGTAAGGCAATAGTGTTTATGCACTATGCATAAAGTGGACATTATTTTTGAATTAAGGGTTATTAAGGTCTTGATTTCATTTGTCTTAAATGAGATAAAACACATTATATTTGATCCCACTTAAAGTGGTAGACCTGAATAGTAGGTATTGGCATCCTATGTCAAGTTAATAATATCATTTTGTGTAAACGGATTACCGGCCCTTTTAGAGCTAACCGGTTCAACAGGGCAAGGATTATAATGTGGAAAACATAAGAAATATCAGGTATAATTTATATTTTGAAATTGGTGAATATAGAAACGAACTTAGGGTTTAAAATTTGGGAACATTCGTCATGATTTGAAGCTCGGAGAGCTAGAATATTTCTTTGATAGTTGAAATTTCATTTGAGTGGTTGGGATTTATAAGTTACTTTCAGTTTTGAGTTAAAACTAACTACTGTTATTGAGGTTAATCTGTGTCTAATGATTGATCTTATATGATACAATATGATTGGTACAATTACTTCATTATGTGTTTTTGGTTGGCATGGTAACAGGTGGCTTTAGGAGGAAAGTTTCTGTGGTAATTGATGTCATGACATTTTATCTCAGATGCATGGATTAGTGAAATGAATTTATCATTTCCCTCTTCAAGAACAATGTTCATGATCTATGACATTGAATTTGTCAAGTGACAGGATTGCATGGTATATTGATGTCTTAGCTTTGATAGATTTTTTATGCTTTCATTTTTATTTTTTTTGAGTGGTCCTAGTGGACATTTGAATTTTAATGTAATTGGTTCAAGGATGGATGATAGGGTTTCTCAATGGTCTTTTATTTTTTCTTGTATGAAACTGATAGTGCTAGTTTGAATGTGACAGTGTTTACAAAGTATAGAAAGCCACATATTTGATGGAAAATTACTAATGCTTTGTTTCTTTGGAATTATTGTCAAAGGGCGAGATGAAACAATGGTATTGATTAACAGTGCTTTATTTTTTGATATAGATACATAGTGATAGTTAGCTTTGGTTTGAGTTTTGGATATGGAATTTTGAAAGGTTGCTTGGATAGTGGCAATACAATGGAAGATTTTGTTTGTTTTATCAATGATAGTGCATATTATGAATTTCACTTGCTTCATGACAATGACAAGTTGTATTGTAGATTATCTTTCAAAGGGGGAGTAGTGGTTATCATATACATTGACAGTGTTTATTGTAGTGTGTTACTTGTAGTAAAGTTGCATATACTTGTTAATTTGTGGTGGTCTCCTTAAAGAAATAGTGTTGATACAGTGTGCTGCTATGACATGTGAGATATATAATATTATATGGAAATACTATTTTGATAATGATGGTTGTTTTTTTATGCATGGTTATTTAAGAATTCTTTTACAGAGATTTGGTGATATTAAGCATCTCTTTTGTGATGCCAATGCTCTTTGTTCAGTTGTCTTGTGAAAATTCTTCTTAGAAGATATTATGACAGTATCTTTATATCAAGTGTTCAAGGCTCTTTGTATCTGTCTTTGTCTTGTCTTGATAGAAGTAGTGCTTCATAGGGGGAGTTAGTGCTCTTTTTGGTCTTATTCAGATTTGATGCCATTTGTGTCTATGTGCAAGAAGATTGGTGTTCTTGAACAGGTACTTTGTGGTCTTTCACTACTTACTCACCCCTTTGACCTTTGGCATTGTTGTCAAAATGGGGAGAAAAGTTGTAATTATGTGTAGATGCAGAGTTATATTGCAGATTTATATTGAGATTATATGCAGATTTTTACAGTGATCACATATGCAGATTAATTTTACTTTCATTGCAAAAATTAGAAACTCAGTTTTTGTTGCTTCACACTATATACTACTTTATTCCTGAGTTTATTTGGTGGTCATATAGGTTCATAATTTTTGCATTGTGTGACATTGGTGATCATATAGGTTTTTGACATCAATGCCAAAGGGGGAGTTTGTTGACCCCTATGACATTGTTTTGGCATTGATGTCAAGGGTTGTTTTGACATTGAAATTCATTGAAGGGATTATGTGACAACATTGGCTACATATGGAGGACATGGTCAGATTGGTTTGGCTCACATGTAGGTGATATATTTTTGGCATGCATTTGTGGTATATATTAGAGGTTTGGTGTTATTTGTTTAATCACGGAGGTAGTGGAACTTGGCATATAGATGGGTTTATGTTTCTACATCTTACACTTATAGTTTGATTATGCGATTCAATGATCAATATAAAATCAAATTTTTTATATTGATCTTGGAAATTTATGGTTGTTTTTGCTCAAGGAATATAAAGTCAACCTCACTACAATAAATGTAAGCACTACTACATTGCTTTGGTATTAATGTTTCATTTATTATACATGCGAAGGATCTTGAGTGTATGATGTTGGTCTTCATCATTATGTTGATTATTTATTAGAAGCATATTATGCCTTGATTCTTAACTAAGGCAATAGTGTTTAAGCACTATGCATAAAGTGGAAATTATTTTTGAATTAAGGGTTATTAAGGTCTTGATTTCATTTTTCTTAAATGAGATAAAACACATTATATTCGATCCCACTTAAAGTGGTAGACTTGACCAGTAGGTATCAACATCTTGTATCAAGTTATGATATCATTTTGTGTAAAGGGATTACCGACCCTTTTAGAGCTAACCGATTTAGCAGGGCAAGGATGTATAATGTGGAAAATAAAAGAAATATCGGGTGGGTGAACCCACATAAGTGGTGAACACTATTGTGGAGGAAGGGAAAAGTCGATTTTCCCCTCTACACAAAGTGAAGGGGTTCGGCCGAACCCAAGTGTTCGACGAAACCTTTATGTGGGTTTGGCTGAACCCCAGGGTTCGACCGAACCATATGTTCGGCCGAACCCCATTGACTTATGTGCTTTAATAATAAAATAAAGGGGTTCGACCAAACTAGGGTTTGGTCAAACCCCCTTAACACAGATTAAAACAAAAAAAATCTATCATCCCTGTCATTTTCACTGAGCAGAGAATAGTGGCTGGCGAATAGGGTGTGTGCGACGAACCGACGAAGAAAGAAAAAGCGTGCAAACACTTCACCTTCAAGCAAACCCTCCAACACATCATCTTAGGTTTTCCATAGCTCATTTTGGTGCAAAATTAATGGCTTCAATTGCATTTGTTTAAAATTTTTTAAAGCATTTTCAACAAATTCATTATCTAGAATTTAGAAGAATATAAATAGTTGAGTATACAATCTATTTTTGTATTCAGTTCATTTTTGTATTCAATCCATTTTTTTACATGCAATTCCAATGGATAAAGAAGGAAAAGACACTTAAACAAGGAAGGTATACAATCCATTTTTGTATTCAACCATAAACAAGATCTTCTCACAACCTTCAACAAGAAATAATGAATTGAATTATTGGTTTGGTAAGATTAACTTTATAAAGAAATTCAAAATAGGTTTTGTAGAGATAATGAGGCCACTAAATACCAAGATGATGAAATATGCAAAAATATAGTGGAAAATGTAAGCTAAGGCAGTTTAAGAAATCAAAAAATCATTTTTTGAATCCCCTATATTGGTTACAAGCCAAAACTATTCTAAACTATTCTACATATACTCATTTTCATTTGACCACATTGTACAACCATTCTTATTCAAATGAGAAACCTATGAAATGAAAGGCATGTAGCCTTCATGAGTGTATCATTCAAAGACGCAAAGATAAATTATCCAAATTTGAAGCAAGATTATGCTTTAGTGTGATTATTGATGAATTTTTAATTACATTTTCAATAATAAGTAGTTGTAGTAATCTTTGACATGCAGTAGTAAAGGACTTTCTTAGTAGAATAAATCAAGAGAAAAAAAATGAGAAAAATGGACCACTATATTATAATAATTTGACATATAAAACATGCCTATGAAGTTGGCCAAAGAATAGAAATTAATTAAACTGATAACACAAGTTGATCTAGGTTGATCACACCAATATTATGTAGATGATGTGATAACAAAGGATGATTCATATGCTAATAAAACTAATTATTTTATGAGTAATTAATTCCTTATATATATTTAAATACTAGTTAAAATACATCTTTGCACCTTAAAATGAAAAAGCTACATGTGATTATAGGAGGCTTATTACAAATAAATCATGAAGGAATCTAGACTTAAGGTGATTGAGTAAGGAAGAGGTAGAATGGCTATTGAATTTTTATTATAATTTCCTCTATTAAATTCTTTTCAAATATCTACTCGGTGATGTCCCCTACAAGTTCAAGATGCTTCAATTTCTAAAAATTAAAAAAATATCCTATGTGTGAAGTTGTGTTGATCATTTTCATGAATTTCTATCAATTACCATATTGTTATTTTGATGGATTTGCATACCAATATTTCATCTCTACCATCTCCATTTTTCTTTTTCCATTGGTCTATTGGGCTTCATCCTCAAAGTATAATCTTTCAACTAATCTTGATAATCCACTTTCAATCTTTGTTAAATTTATCTAAGTATGGATTCTATTGGACTTCAATTTTATTGTGGTTGTCATGCTAGTAATCCAATCCTTAGTGTTTCTTAGTGACCTAGAATATTTTCTATTTCTAGAGTGTTTGGCTTGACCCTCCATTCAAACCATTCTTGTCTCCATATTCTTTGACTCTTAGCTCTATTGTATTCAAGTGTTATATTTTCTAGGATTTTAGACTTGGTTATATCCTACCATACCACTCCATTTTAAACTTAAAAATCCCAATCCATTTTAATCCAAATGTCTATAAGTATTTTTGCACCAATTTTTTCATCTCTCAACCATCATGTCATTTCAATCATTCCCCAACAACTTCACAATCTTATTATTTGTATTTACTCCTTGTAGTATTGGGAATTTAGTCTTTCCAATCCTTAAGTACCATCCCTTTCTAACCCCTATTATCTTCATCCTCTACTAGTAAAAAAAAATCTTGTGTTTTAGAGTTCTAGAATTGATTCCATGCGTCTAAATTTTTATACATCTTTTATTTCACATTGATGTCAAAATCATGATAATGCCATCTTTATATGATGCTAACATCATCAATTTTTAGAGTAACTACCTATTGAGACATACCTACTAACATCATTTTTTCATTCTCCAAAAAATAAAAATATATAAAGCTAGAGGATTTGACCTTATTTTTCCCTAGTATATTATTTCATACTCCCACAAACCCCAACACCTAGTTGAATACTTTTCCTATCTTTTAGAGTCAAAAATTTGGCCTTTTATATTTTTATAAAAAGATTAAGGTCATATAGATACATTAATCTCAACATCTCAATGATTTGTCCTTTATTAAGGTCATATAAGAAACCTTTTATTATAATTGTGTATTATGGACCTCCATTTTTATTTAAGTTTTTTTATGGATTCATGGAATCTTTGAGTTTGTGTTTTTTGTTCTTTATATCAATTATTTATTAGTTTGCATCTAAGACATGCTATAAAATTATGTTACACTAGTATGTAGTTCATGCTAGGATGAGAAAATTTCTAAAATAATATGTGGGGAATTTAAATTGATTGCGGATTATCAATTAGGGTGCATCATTGGGGTAAAAGGGAATTTGAGAGTGTAAGCTCTAAATGATAAATCCAAGTGCATTAGACTGATTTGAATGTTAGTATTTTATTCAATTCATTAAGGTTTCATGTATTCAAGATAAATTTGATAGTTGAGGGTTGGACATTCTATTCATCTAGAAAGAAAATAAAAATATATATGTTAGTGTCATATTATAGTGAAGTAGGTTTTATTCCATCATCCATAAATTTAGTAATATAAAGCTATTAAATCCCTAGAGAGTGTTATTCAATACATAGTATTTGTATAGGATTTTATATGATACTATATAAATATTAGGTAA
Source organism: Sequoiadendron giganteum (assembly GCA_007115665.2). Lineage (NCBI taxonomy): Eukaryota > Viridiplantae > Streptophyta > Pinopsida > Cupressales > Cupressaceae > Sequoiadendron > Sequoiadendron giganteum. Next base: position 16,615 of record VCHN02000275.1, read on the forward strand.
ATTATTATTGTGATAAACACAATATATATATATATCTATATAGGGATGAGTAGCTTGCTTATATCTAGAGTCACATCATTTGAACTAACTACCAAATTAGAGACCTCTTATATACTAAATTAGTTGTGTTCCTATATTTAAGATCTATAGGAAATAAACTTCCAAACTTATTAAGGCTCAAAGAAGAGGAGGAAGCTTTATCCAAGTCATTCTATCTACTCTAATTTTTCTCCCCCTTAGTCTAAATATATAGGCTACTTCCCCATTGCCTACATTATTCCTAGACTGGGACATTATGGTAGATTTCCTTAATATCTAGATGGTTGCAAGAAACATTCCCAACACCACATCCTCTACAAAAAATAATTCAATTAAAATTTTAAGATATCCATGTCTTCAAAACATCAAGTTATCTGTACTTTGTACATTACATTAGGCAAGTTATTCCAATTATTTTCTATTTATTCCTCATAAAGAGAAAACTTTAGATAATGAAATCTATAATGACATCATATTCTATGAGTCAAATTTTGAGCATACTTACTATTGTGGGATTGATGTGCTTGCCTCTCTTGATTGATATTCTAGTGTACTCACCACTATTTTCATGATTCCCAATATATTTTGGTTTTGTAAAGAGAGAAAAATAGTGTTCAAACTAAGAACATTCTTTTAGTGGACCTCACGTGATGATAGGATCTAAGGCACTTCTCATCACACAAAATATCCATCTTGGATCCAATTCTAGACTCTCATACACTACACCCCCAAGATTAAGAAAATGACTCATACATCATTATATAGAGTAAACACATTTCAAAATATATAAAGTCGCCATTTCTATAGGAGCATATGTTGAGCATATGTGGAGCATATGTGAAATTATCCAAATTAGTAGTCTTAATGAATTTATTCTAATCATTTTTTGTTCTTACATAATCAAAATCATTGAAAGAGAGAAAAATAGAACCATAACATAGAGATAATCAATAAATTTTGCTACAACTATCAAAAAGAAAAGAAAGAGAACTAGATATCTTCAATAGCTCAATAAATGAATTAATACTTAAGTTATGAGGATCACAAGATTGCCAACTAGGGTCCTATTCTTGTGGATCTTGCTATTGTACAACTTAACAATAAAATTCCTCTAGCATTTCCAAATCTCTCTATCCCTTCACCTCCTATCATGCCACTAAATCTTATGTACAATATATTGAACATCAAAACATCACACTATGCACTTTGTAGATTATATTAGTTACTATTCTACTAAGTATTTATTTATTCCTCATCAAGAGAAAATTTCGTACAATGAGCCACATAATGACATTATTCACACAATTCCTCCACATGAAGAAGGTAGCCCACCTTTAAAAAAAATCCAAATACAAGGTATAACCTTCTTTGCATGTATTCTACTAAACCAATATGAATACACAAGCATTATTGAGTTAATCAGTATAATTATTTGACCAAATATTGATTTTTTGAACATTTATAATACCAATGTTTTCTTGTAATAACTCAAAATATTATTGAAAACAATATTGTACATACTATGACGAATGATATTGATCATCACTAACATGTAAAAATTGTGCTCCCTAACTATCTTCTTATTTTATTTTTTACTATTAGGGGCACGCCTATATGTGATGTGAACAATAATAGTTTATATGAATAGAATTGTAATATTAATATGATTCAACTTCTTTTTGTGGCTGCAAAGTGTAATTTTATATAAAATTGACTATAGATCTATAATAGTTCCAATTAGGAAAAATCCTTGCACACCTTGACTTGTTGATCTAACCATCAAGAATAGTGGCTATGTATTGCATACTTATAAAAAATATTCTTAAAATCAGAAATAAAATTAGCAACTTGCTTCTCTTGTGAGAAACTCACATCTAGAATCTTCACCTCCACTCTTCAAATTGTATTTTATAGCTATCTCATATCTCTTTTTCTCAAACATTTTTTTTCCCAGATCATTTTTCTTCCATCATGGGTACATGATATAAACTTTGATAGCCCACCACATTGTAAACGCTTCTCATTTAAACAAATTTTTACAAAAAATTACAATCATTGTATCTAACACATTAAAATAAATCTAATAGGTCCTTACATAAATTTGGTATTTTAATTGTACCACACTCTTGTAAAATTTGGTTAGTATACAAAGTATAATTAATATTACATGTAATAGTTCATGGTAGATAAAAACTACATGTCATATTTACAATATGTATTAGAAATTTTAAGAGGCATGTACAATAAAAAGGCTTACAATCTATTCAAATTCCCTTTGTGATATTTTTAAATGAATATATTTTTCAAGAAATTTTACACAATTTTGTTTGGCTACATTCCAATTAATGTTTAATATGTGGTGTGTGGTCTTGATCACCAATTTTTTATTTTAAAACATCCTTTACATTGAGTGATACTCTAGAGTTAAAGTGCCAAAATAATTCAATTTCATCATTTGTGTTATTAATTAGCTTTTTATGAACTCATGGAATCGTACCATTAAAATCTCAAGTACCATTTTCAATAGGACTATCTAGTCTTGATCTTATTGCTAGTGTTTTTCACAATATTTTACAATTTATGCTTAAGTGAAGATGAGTTTGCCTCATTAATCAAACCTTTCTTAATTTATTTCTTACTATTGAGGTTTTTATTACTCTACAAGTAGCTCTTTTATCTTTCTACTTACTAGTAATCCTAATAGAATTAAGAGAATTAAAAAATATTTTAATAATAATTTTATTTTAATTAGAAATTTTGATTGCCTAAATATTTAATTTATTTTGTAAAGGTCTTATTTTTTACAACTTTAGTAATTTTACAAAAGTATTCATTGAAAATTTTTGAAGCTCAAAATTGAATGGTTCATGGTTCATTTAAGACTTTATCTTATGTTCTCATCAATTTTAAGTAACCATTTTTGGGTTCCAGAATTATTACAATTTTATCAAGCTCATTAGAAAATTTTGAATATGGGATATCATTCTTATTCGGAAAGGTCCTCTCTCTTCTTAAGTAACTTGGAGATACAATGACTTTCATTTTTTTATGTGCACATGTTATCAATTTTATTAATATTATCAACAATTGGATCATGGAGTATAATTTTAATATCATGGGGTTCATTTCTACATTATTCAAAAATATTTCTAAATTTGAATTCTTATTTTTCTATGATGTTACTCTTTTCAATAGGTGTTTCATAACATTTTGCAACATTTTCGCTTTCATGTTCAACATTTTTATTTTCAATGTTAAGTAATAATGTTTTCCCTTTATTACTAGTTGTAGGAAATAAATCTTAGATGCAACCTTTATCAATGTTTTTTAAATTGTCTTTAATGACACATTTTGTTCTAGAGTGCACACGCACACTTGTAAATTTAAATTTTATAATTGTTTTAGATTATGTTTTTTGTGCAATCTAGTAATGTGAATGTTTTGATTATTAATGAGTAGATGAATTATTACAACTGTTTTAGATTTCTATTCCTTATATCTAGATATATTATTTAAACTAAGTTCTCATTGCTCCTTTAGGTACACATACATACATAACATGGATAATGCAGATGTTCCACCTCTGGAATCTTTGTTTGCAAATACCACTAATGAGATTAATAAATTGAAAGACTCATTAGCGCAAAATGCAAACCCAGGGATATATTCTGAACCATGCATGTCAATATTGCATAGTCTTGAAAAACTAAGAGATGAACTTGAAAGGACAAATGCATTTTCTCCAGATAGAGTAGCTACTATTCTTTCCCGCATGCGAGAAGAAGTACATGGTGAGGTTCCCCTTAAACAAATACAAGATAGCGTGACCAAAGAAATGATAAAACCAATTGTTTTCCATTTTATCAAAGTGCACATAAGGTTAGGGGATACCAGGTCACTAGATGTGTTGATCATGATATGGCCTCATTGATCTACCCACGATTTCTCGTAGCACATGGTCAATACCCAAACAATGACCAAATTCCATTATATTTTGTTCAACAGTTGTATGCTGAGGTCCATTTGGGCCTCAAAGTCAACTACCTAGACATTCCACCATATGTTGGTCAGGGGCATGGCAGGATTGTTGATAGACCCACTTATCGTCCAATAGATAGACCGACCCCAGTGTTTAGGGTATTGGTTGGTGAGAGGTCTTCTGCTCTCACCCCAGCTCTAGCCCCCATAGCAGATGAGGTTGTCGTTGCTTCCCAGAAGGAAGCAATTGATACTATAGGTGACATTACAGTTGCCACCACTAGGATATCTGCTAATTGTGTAGGTCAATATTTGATGTCTAGACATCCCTGACCCATGCCATATTCAACAAAGTGGACCACCATGAATCCTTTCACAGCAGCAGGTATCCCTACTCCCATAGAGCTTGAGGCACTTACAGGAGATATGGCGCGCAGGACTTTGCATTGTTTGGCTGAGGAACTCTTGGAGGCATATGCCTTCATTGCATCAGACTATGGGATCGGTATAGAGACTGTTAGAGATCGTTTGGCATGTGGAGGTCGTTCACTTCTAGGATCCCATCACTCTCAACCCAGCACTAGTGCACGTCAGGATCCACCATTTGATCATTCGATAACTGCACAGACTATGGGTTTTACTGAAATGTTGGTTGGTGTCGGTTCATTATCATTGATGCCATCTCACCTACATAGTCCTCTCCACTCATCATTGCTGGCATGACATGAGATAGATGAAAGGGATGTAGATATTGATTCGTCGCTTGATCATATAGTTGATATGGTGGAGGCGGCCGTTTCAGAGGACTCAGGTCATCCGATATTAGATGATGTGCATGTGCATGTTTCAATTCCTTTTTAATTATTTTTAAATTTTAGTTTTAATTTAACTAGATATTCATGTACTGATATATATGAATTTATATATTTGTAGGTGGACATACCTAATGTCACTCCTAGCCTTGTTCCAGATCGTACACATCGACGTGACTCTATGGATGAATCTGATGCTAGTGGACATGTGAGTTTTAAATTTCTATATATACATGTGTATATGTACATGAATATGTACATGCATAGATCTAGATACATATTTATTATAAATTATATGTATTTAACACATTTTGTACACCATTTTATTTGCAGGGCTCAGCACATCCATTAGAGTAGGACCATTCTCATTCAAATGGTCGTTTGACTAGGAGTCGACATTCATATTAGGCCCTGCATATTAGATGTATTTTCTTATATGATGATCTTTGTAGTATTTGACATTTGATTATCTCTAACTTACATTTGCTATATATGATGATTTTTAGTATTTGACATTTCCTTATATGATGATCTTATATGATGATCTTTAGTATTCCACATTCGATGATCTCTAACTTACATTTGCTTTTATGATATACATACATTTGGAACTTTTCTTATAACATGTTACATGTTTATACATTGATCAATATTGATATGTTTACATGTTTATATGATATATGTATACATTCGCTTATATTCAATATACATACATTTGCTTATTTGATCTCTTACAACTTACATTTCCTTATATGATATATTCATTTGATCTCTCTCGAGTAGAATTTTAGGAAATGAATGCCACTTTATAATTAAGTTCATTCATGTTGATCACAATAAATATTTTGCACATGCATGCCCATGTTGAATAAATTATAGTAAGCAGTCAAAAATTATAAAATAAATGACTCCCAAGCTCAAGTAAACTAATGATATTTTATAAATGAGTGTATTTACTTGGGCCTATAATTTATTAATTTCAAGGACATGTTCTTCTAGTTTTAAAATTTGATAAAAATGATGAAATTAAAATCTTGATAGAAAGTAAGAACAAATAAACAAATAAATTTTATTCTTTGAAACATTAAGAAAATTCAATTTAAATTACACCTCTATTATCTTTTTGACTTGTAACAAAATTCTAAAATTACTAGATATGTTGCATATCTATACATTAAATAACAACAAACTCCACAATGAAATAACTTGTTTGATTACCACTTGATTCATTTAAACTAGTATTTAGGGAACATGAATAAGAACTATGGTAAAAAACTAGTATTTAGTGAACGTGAATAAGAACTATGGTAAACAATTGGTATCTTTCTTAAAGAGTTTCAAATTCCTATTCTTGTCGTCACTAGCATGCAAGCTATTATAAATGATCAAAGCCCTCTTCCCTATTAATATATATCTAGATAAATATATATTTTTCACAAGAGAAGCCTTAAATTTATCTATATAAATATAGGGTTTTTTCCTAGGAATATACCTAATAGGAAATAGGAAGATGAAATCATGTGTCCATGTTATGACTTGACAATAATCTCCAATATGATGCAATGATTCAATAAAGTTCATAATTTAAATTAAAAAATTATTTAAATATAGATACTTGCAATAATATTTAACATGTTACATTTCAATAGAGAAATTAATTAACTATAATATTAACCATCTTGATTAAATATATACAACTATATACATAAATACAACATTATATTGAAGATATAAATAAATAAACATGCTAGATTTTGGGGGATCATTGAAATTGACACTAAATTTTCTTCTACTCCCACCATCACTCTTCCAATGAATTTTTTTATGACAAGGTTTGCACATTATGTACATAAAAAGTACTTGAATTCCATGGAACAAATATATAATTGGAAATATCTACTCAATTTAAGGTTCTCAATGTATTTCAAACCCTAATTTGTGTCCAACCAAATTTAAAACACTTGTCATCAACATATATTATAAGTAACTAAAACAATCCAGAGTTCAAACAAGTTACTGTAAGTTCCTGTCTTGAACATGTATGTACATGTACAAGTGAACTTGAAAATCATGGAGATAATCTAACTCAAAAATTCTGGTTCAACCCGCTCTTGAATAGCATGTAAATTTTTTTGATGGTCATCACTATCTAGTCTCCATTTTTTTCGTCTGCATGCGTGTGGAACTGCATGAAGATGTAGGGTGGTAGCAATTATAAGGTGACTATATTGATATACCTTGTTATCAACTTGATAGTCCACAAAATGAATCCCAGGTTGAACATATTTGACTTGTCTTAGATATATCCCTTGCACAACAACAGAACCTGCATGGTAAACATGAACCTGCGGTAATACATGTGCATGTGTACAACATTTGCATGCTCAAGGTTTGTACAATATATATTTAATGTTTTTAAGGTAATGTACACATGTACACAATGTATATATATAAGTTTAAATTCAAACTCACCTGTGGGAAATAACATTCCATTGTTTGTTTCAGGTCGTGTTAGCTTATTCCTCTCTTCTGTGCAACATAGTAAATAATTGCTAGCAGCTTCTATGTTTTCAGGCTCTGCTATAACTGCAAAAACATCTCCTGTACACCAAATTTACACAATAAAATTCTAAAAAAATTAGAATTGTCTCTAGACAAGTTAAAGATCATTAAATTTATATAATATTTAAATTATTGAAAACTTACACATGTACCTTTTCTAACCAATCCTGAAATATGGTCATAATCAATTGAAATCAAAGGAATGTCTTGAAATCTTTCATCCTCATTTTCATCGTATGTGTCTCAAATGAATAGTGGTACCATATCCCATTTACTAATGTATTCAAGTTCTTCATTGTTGCATGCATGAGAGTTTCCTGCAATGCACTCAGTACAGAAACAAGAGTAATCCCTCATGTATAATGTCCATCTAGGGTGACTATCTGAACTCATAACACAATGCAAAGATCTTGTTTTTTCTACCCTCTTGCATCCATGCATCGATCTTCTATCCACACCTAGATAAATGTAATTGCAACAAACTTATGTGAACTTGAACATGTGTATATATATGTGTAAATTTTAAATTTAAATAAATTTATTTATTTTAAATGTAATTTATACATACCCGATATCTCTCAAAACACTCTATGTGGAATGTTTCGGTTTGTTCTTGAAGATGTGCCGACCTCATTTGATGCAAAGTGTTTCTTGCACCATTCAACAACATCATGTGCATCATCTATATGATCTTCTAAATAACTCATTTGATGTTTTCTTAAAGCACGTTTGATGCAAGCTCCTGCGCCATCATGCTCACCCTTTCCATGCCCACTCTCAAAGAAAATCCAAACATGTGGTATGTTGTAAATTTTATGATATTGAGAAAGTGCATAAAATGGCCGTGATGATTTGAATTGTGCCGCACATCCATCTGACCATACGAAATGTTTTTCAAATTTTACACCCCTGCTTCTCAAATTCTCAAAAAAACATCTTGTAAAACAATGTTGTACAAAAAGCGTGTCATGCTCTTTATCATCACTAATATAAAAGTGATATTCTTTCTCGATGGCTCGTTGTTCATCTGTACTCTCAACACCATACAATTCCAATTGTGCATGTCGATAACACACATGTACCATAATAGTGACTTGCTTTGAAAAGTAATATTCTAATTGAATCTCTTTTTCATGTACAAAAGAGTAATTTTTTGCAAAGTCAACTACTGATAGAATTGTTCCAAGTGGGAAAGTATCTCTTAATGTTTGAAATTGACATGCTTGCCACTTAGCATAAAATGAATGTTGTATGTATGGTTGTATCAATTTTTGAAAATCTTCCATAAATTTCCCAATAGGTATCTCCTCTTCTACATAGTTTAACCTTGTGGATTCTTTCCCAAAATTTGTTTGAAACTTTACATACTTGTAACTCTTGCAATTTACTATTTGACTCATGTCAGCATTTTCATTTGTTGAAGGAAAGTTAGCCAAATTTTCACATGTTTCACAAAGTCCTTTTATGCATTTTATTTGAGGTTCATTTTCATGATCACATAATAGATCCTTTATGAACAAACTTACCTGTTTAGGAGGTGCATTTTGAAAACCATATCTTTCTTCTCTCATCTTTCAAAACACCTGATAGTAGAGATCAAATTCAATGTGATAACGACAACAACAAGTTTCAAAAAACTTGTTTATCTTCACATAATATGGCTTTAACCTTTGAAACACTGTTTTCCCAATCTTTATATGAGGATACATATTACAAAAGTTCATATACATCTCAAGTTGTGTTATGTCTAGCCAATGTTTAATATGTTCTTCATAAATACCAGGTCCAATCCTGTACCTCATAACATCTCTAGTATTTGATGACGGACGAGTCTAATCATTCCAAAAACTTGAGATCAAGTTCCTAACAACATCTTCAATCCTGTCAGAATGGGGAGCTCTACACATAATTGCCCAATTGCCTTCAGAACTATCATCTAAAACCTTTCTCTTTTTCTCATATTTTATTAGTGTGGTTCTACTATAATCAAATTTAGTGGAAATCGTTGACATTTTTCTTTTTCTGGATATTTCTTTATTTAAAACAGATGTCAAAATCACCTTTCTTGCAATGGCCTTATCCATTGATCGAGATCTTTTCCCAATGGAATCTAAACATTTTTTAACATTTTCAACAATATCTTTTTGCAGTCTCATGTGTTTCCTCTTATTCGATGGAGAATATACAACCATCAATTGTAATGACTCTTTCAGCTCATCACGAAGAAGTAAATGCGATAACAATTGGGTTTTTTCAAGTGTTTCAAGATGATTGAAATGATCATGGATTATTCTATTTACAGATTTAGTTATTGACCTATTACTTTTATTTTTAGGTTGGTCGGCATAACATTTCAGTTTCTCCATATCCATTTCAAGTGAATGATCTAAATTTCTATAAGAAATTTGTTTCCCCACTATTTCAGCTACTTTTATATGCTCATCCATTAGTGTAGAAGGAAGTGATCCCGACCCCTCTCCAACATGCATTGTTTGAACTCGAGCCTCCTCCCTATCTTCAAGGTCCATGTGTTCTTCAACTGATTCATTTGGTCCAATATATAGATTGGGCTCGACTTCTGCTTGAGAACTTCCTGCTTGTTGAGCCATTTGTACATGTCACAAAATATAGTACAAAGAAAGTGAGAGATGATGATATATAAGTGAAGTTGAACATAAGAAATCAAATGAAATTAAAGATTCTTGAGCTTAAGAATTCCATGGAAAAAATGCACTTGAAAAGGATATGATTCTAAGATGGGATATATGAAAATGGTATGATATAGGATGTGATAAGCTAAGAATGCAAGAGGTCAAATGCAACTCTAGGTCCAAATTGGTTACGATGCAAGGCTTGACTTGTGTTATGATGGATAAACACAAGGGACCAATGACCAAGAGAGGGTATGCAGGAGATGATGGACTCCAAAAGGATTTCCCTAGACAAGCAAGGATAATGTACCTATGTTCCCTAATTTGAAATTCCATGATAAACCTTATGTGATGTGGGCGATAGATAAAAAAATGGATTGGTTTTGGGACCTATGAAGAGTAGTGGAACTTGTGCAAGAGCTTAGGGTTCTATTTGATCAATGGTGAATATGGAAAGGACTAAATTCATGGAATGTATGCCACTTGGAACTTAGACACGATATGATCTTGATATATGCAACCTGGGTTGTACATGTATGCACTTGAACTAGGTGAAATGATATATATGTATACAAGGACTATGTGATGTGGGCGATAGATAAAAAATGGATTGGTTTTGAGACCTATGAAGAGCAGTGGAACTTGTGCAAGAGCTTAGGGTTCTATTTGATCAATGATGAATATGGAAAGGACTAAATTCATGGAATGTATGCAACTTGGAACTTAGGCATGATATGATCTTGATATATGCAACCTGGGTTGTACATGTATGCACTTGAATTAGGTGAAATGATATATATGTATACAAGGACTATGTGATGTGGGCGATAGATAAAAAATGGATTGGTTTTGAGACCTATGAAGAGTAGTGGAACTTGTGCAAGAGCTTAGGGTTCTATTTGATCAATGATGAATATGGAAAAGACTAAATTCATGGAATGTATGCAATTTGGAACTTAGGCACGATATGATCTTGATATATGTAACGTGGGTTGTACATGTATGCAAGAACTAGGTGCAATGATATATATGTACATACAAGGACTATGTGATGTTGGTGATAGATAAAAAATGAATTGGTTTTGAGACCTATGAAGAGTAGTGGAACTTGTGCAAGAGATTAGGGTTCTATTTGATCAATGATGAATATGGAAAAGACTAAATTCATGGAATGTATGCAACTTGGAACTTAGGCACGATATGATCTTGATATATGCAACCTGGGTTGTACATGTATGCAAGAACTAGGTGAAATGATATATATGTACATACAAGGACTATGTGATGTGGGGGATAGATAAAAAATGGATTGGTTTTGAGACCTATGAAGAGTAGTGGAACTTGTGCAAGAGCTTAGGGTTCTATTTGATCAATGGTGAATATGGAAAGGATTAAATTCATGGAATGTATGCAACTTGGAACTTAGGCATGATATGATCTTGATATATGCAACCTGGGTTGTACATGTATGCACTTGACCTAGGTGAAATGATATATATGTACATACAAGGACTATGTGATGTGGGCGATAGATAAAAAATGGATTGGTTTTGAGACCTATGAAGAGTAGTGGAACGTGTGCAAGAGCTTAGGGTTGTATTTGATCAATGATGAATATGGAAAAGACTAAATTCATGGAATGTATGCAACCTAGGACTTAGGCACGATATGATCTTGATATATGCAACCTAGGTTGTACATGTATGCAAGAACTAGGTGAAATGATATATATGTACATACAAGGACTATGTGATGTGGGCGATAGATAAAAAATGGATTGGTTTTGAGACCTATGAAGAGTAGTGGAACTTGTGCAAGAGCTTAGGGTTCTATTTGATCAATGATGAATATGGAAAAGACTAAATTCATGGAATGTATGCAACTTGGAACTTAGGCACAATATGATCTTGATGTATGCAACCTAGGTTGTACATGTATGCACTTGAAATAGGTGAAATGATATATATGTACATACAAAAACTATGTGATGTGGGCAATAGATAAAAAATGGATTGGTTTTGAGACCTATGAAGAGTAGTGGAACTTGTGCATGAGCTTAAAGTTCTATTTGATCAATGATGAATATGGAAAAGACTAAATTCATGGAATGTATGCAACTTGGAACTTAGGCACGATATGATCTTGATATATGGAACCTGGGTTGTACATGTATGCAAGAACTAGGTGAAATGATATATATGTACATACAAGGACTATGTGATGTGGGCGATAGATAAAAAATGGATTGGTTTTGAGACCTATGAAGAGTAGTGGAACTTGTGCAAGAGCTTAGGGTTCTATTTGATCAATGGTGAATATGGAAAGGACTAAATTCATGGAATGTATGCAACTTGGAACTTAGGCACGATATGATCTTGATATATGCAACCTGGGTTGTACATGTATGCACTTGAACTAGGTGAAATGATATATATGTATACAAGGACTATGTGATGTGGGCGATAGATAAAAAATGGATTGGTTTTGAGACCTATGAAGAGTAGTGGAACTTGTGCAAGAGCTTAGGGTTCTATTTGATCAATGATGAATATGGAAGGGATTAAATTCATGGAATGTATGCAACTTGGAACTTAGGCATGATATGATCTTGATATATGCAACCTAGATTGTACATGTATGCAAGAACTAGGTGAAATGATATATGTATACAAGGACTATGTGATGTGGGTGATAGATAAAAAATGGATTGGTTTTGAGACCTATGAAGAGTAGTGGAAGTTGTGCAAGAGCTTAGGGTTATATTTGATCAATGATGAATATGGAAAAGACTAAATTCATGGAATGTATGCAACTTGGAACTTAGACACGATATGATCTTGATATAGGCAACCTGGGTTTTACATGTATGCAAGAACTAGGTGAAATGATATATATGTATACAAGGACTATGTGATGTGGGTGATAGATAAAAAATGGATTGGTTTTGAGACCATTTGTAGTGTTTGTTAAGAAAAGGGGTTATTTTTAACCGTTTGTAGTGTTTTCTATCTAAGATTTAATTTTAAACCCAATGAAAAACAAAGTGTGTTGTTCTTTTTAACCCATATGCATTTGCATGTATGTTCTTTTTTAACCAATGTGTGTTAAATGCGAGTTGAAAAGAAAAAAAAACAATTAAAATAACATTTAGCTAATTCCAGCTGGACACATGCTAAAACAAGAATTTGAGGGGTTTATTTTATGCATAAATCATTCAACATTAAATTTACCGTGCATAATTTATTTCAACTTAGAGATGATTGTTTGGAGGTGTCAACAAATTCAAGTTTTAGATTATAGTTAAAAAAATGATTCAACATTTAAATGAAAATAAAAGTGATTTAATTTTGAGCTTAAATTGCTAACAAATTAAAGAAACTTGCCCCTCTCATCTTATAGATAAATGATTCATTAAATTAAAATTACCCCAAATCAATAAAAATACACTTTATAGTACACAATAATTTTATCAGGTATTACATGAAGAAAATAACACACATTACTCATGACTATTTTTCATCAAAAATATGAGTGTGTTACAACATGATAGCTTGAACTATTATATTTTCATGTTTTAATGCAATTAAATTTATGCATGCTAGTAACTAAGTTTTAGAATTGTTACTATAAGTTCTATAATTCAATCATGTTATATAACATATAAGAATGTTATGGTTTCCATAAAAAATAGCATGTTATTAGATAGTGTGGTAAGTCTATGAGCCTCTTTGTACCTAAGTAGATAGTCAAGATCTAGTAAATTTAAATATTTTATTTTTCTTAGATAAGGTACATCCATTACGAGTGATCGTTAGGATTTGTGTCTCAACCTTAAATCCCTATCTATTAATACTAAACAAAATCTAATTTTCAAGCTATAAAACAACAACTATATATATATGTACATACGGACTATGTGATGTGATCTATGTACATGCAAGAGTAGGAATATGTAAGGACTAGAATGCAATGAAAATGGTATCCAATATGATGTGATAAATTTAGAATCCAAGAGGTCAAATGCAACTCTAGGTCCAAATTTGGTTACGATTCAAGGATTGACTTGTGATATGATGGATAAACACAAGGGACCAATTACCAAGAGAGGGTATGTAGGAGATGATGGACTCCAAAAGGATTTTCCTAGATGAGCAAGGATAACCTGAAATGTTTCCTAACTTGAAAGTCTATGATAAACCTTAAGTGATGTGGGTGATAGATAGCAAATGGGTTGATTTTGAGACCTATGAAGAGTAGTGTCCAGCTTGTGCAAGAGCTAAGGGTTCTATTTGATCAATGATGAATATGCAAATGACTAAATTCATGGAATCTATGCTACTTGGAACTTAGGTGATATGATCTTGATATATGCAAGGGGTTGTACATGCAAGAACTAGGTCAAATGATATATATGTACATACAAGGACTATGCACGATGTGATCTATGTACATGCAAGAGTAGGAATATGTAAGGACTAGAATGCTAAAAAATTAAAGAAACTTGCCCCTCCCATCTTATAGATAAACGATTCATTAAATTAAAATTACCCCAAATCAATAAAAATACACTTTATAGTACACAATAATTTTATCAGGTATTACATGAATAAAATAACACGTGCATTACTCATGACAATTTTTCATCAAAAATATGAGTGTGCATTACAACATGTGATAGTTTGAACTATTATATTTTCATGTTGATCCATCTTCTCAATTTTATTTATTTTATATATCTAAGGGATACACTTATTGCTATAGATTATATATATTTTTTATGTTGTACTTGTCTTAGAACTTCTAGATGCACATAAGATAAGAGCATAACCATATTAATCTAATGTCTTTTTATTTGATTATTTATGGAGGTAAAAATACCAAATTAAGGATTTGACAATATAATTGGTAAGATAACCAAAATTCACCCCTTTCCCTTTATGGCACTAGCTACATGTATTCTTGGAAATCTTTTCACATGGAGGTTTTGTGTCTTTTCCTATCTATCATAATTATATTATCTTAGCTCGCTTAGTTTAAATAACATTATGACCATTTTATATCATTTAATTTATTTTAACGAATTTATCATGTTATTCTACTAAAGTTTCTTGTTATTGGTTGTGTATTTTATTCTTATTTTATAGATTTTCAAATTTTGTATAAATTGTTATTTTTTATGTACAACAAAAATCTATGTAGATATATAGACCTTAATGTAGTCATGCTACCATCTAGGAAACATGATGTAATTTTTATTATCTTCTATTGATTCATAATTCTAGATTTCTATCATGATGAGATATCTATTTCTCAACTCTCATTCTAGGTTTTTCTTTGTTTATAATTAAATCCCATTTTTAATATTTTGTTTAATAAAAACATAGTACTTTTTTTTAATAGGAAAAATAAGCTTGCATAGTTTATATAGGTGAAAACAATTTAGATTTAAGACCATTTACACTTGTTGATTTATCTATTTTGGATAGTATTTTTGTGTTATTAATCTTAAATCTAGGAATAAAGTTAGTTAAAACTTTCAACTTTTTATTTAGGTTATCAAATTCAATACATTTTTCTTTTTCTATCAATATATGTTTATTTCTTTATGAATTATTTCACTCTTATAAAGAGTATTCTAATTCTATGTTAGATTATGTGTTAGAAAATTTAGAAAATATTATTTTAGATACATACTTCTACATTATATGTTCTTCGCATATAAACTTATTTAGTTAATGTATGCTTTATGTGTATATTTATCCTACTTCTTGTTAAATCTATCCTAATCCAAAAATAGTTATTGTTAACTAATATGATTCTATTTATTATAATTTACTTATATTTTTTACTAATTTTTGTGTGTTTGTGGGGTGTTTGAGTTATCCCCACCCTCTCAACTAATTATCACTATTTAGGTTTTTTATGTGAGTTTAAAAATTTTCTTTTGTTGAATTATCTTGTGTCATCTTCTTTAATCCAATTTGGTTATACATAATAATTTCCCTACTATTCATTTTCATGTATTGATACAAAGGGAGATACTACTTGATAGAGGGAGAAATATTGGTGAAAAATGGTGTTTCTACCATATCTATATAATTGATGATGCACAATTGGATGAAATAAATATAAGGATTTAAAAGACATACACATAGATATCTATGCAAAATTGGGTGCTACAAAAAAATACAAATAAAAAGAATATATTGTAGATCAAAACTAGTGATAATTTGCAGATTTTAGTTTTATAGAACTCAAGAACATTCAATTTTCTTATATATCAATTATTGGATGCATTTTTCCTTGTTCATAGATAAAACATATGATAAAATCACTATAGTAAGTAAATAAATTTACCCATATTTGATGAAAAAGAGAATAAATAAACACGTACCTTGTTTCTTTCTATGATAATTTGTCAAGTTTTGTTTGCGTCTATTTTCTTCTTTATCTTTTGAAAATTTTCATTGAGCTTTGTTTTTTCTTTTTGCTTTTTGTCCCATTTTCTTCTTCAAAACACAAATGTTTGATTTAAGCTAACAACAAATTCTCCTACAAAATGCAAAAAATCTGTCATAAGAATTGAAAAAACAGACCAATGCATAAGGGCTTGCTCTCCACCCTACTGTAATGGCATCATGGAGCCTCATGGGCTCTAGCCATAGCCACGAGCAAGAAATCTATTAACCCCAAGATGATAGATGGAGTTTTCTCAAATTTTACCCAAAGATCAAAACAACATGGCATCAAATTTCATACATATAGGCTCTCCACAGAAATTTCTTACCCTCCTAGGACAAAATAAACAAGGATGATGAAGGTATAGAAACTTATCTTTTTGTTTACATGAGGGGATTGAGCTCTTCCATCCTCCATTCCTCTCCCAACCAATCTAGCTTGAGCACCATATTCTAAGAGGGATACTCCTCTCCTCCTCTCCCCTTCTTTCCAACTACACCAAAATTCTCCAAAAGGAGAAGTGTGTAACACCCCACTCATTCTTTTCCTTCCCAATATATAGAAGCTTCAACTTGCAAATCTTGGATGGGGATGTGTGGGATGTCCTTTCTATTTTCATAAATGAGGGTCTTTTCCCTAGTTAGAGAAGAAACATGCACTTGGACAACCACTCAATCCTTTCAACCTCATCCTCTCCTCAAAATTCGTCACTCCTATAATGAGGACTTTTCAAGGGTCAAATCATGTCCTGGGGCCCTAATGCATGTCCACTTGTTCCCTACCAATATAGTATAGCCCCTACGGGGTTTCTTTTTGCATCCCAACCAAAGAATTTGACCAACAACCATCTTTAAAGACCCGCTTAAATATCCATCAAAGTTTCACACCTAGATAAGGGTTACTAATTCTAAGCCCTACTTACACCCATAAAACACATAATCAATTATCCCTTTATTATCAAACCTCATCACCTCACATTATCAACATATTAAATTTATCTATTTCTACGCCCCAAAAAGGGTCAAATTTATATCTTGAAGAAGTCCTTTTATTTTCTTTCGGTAGTTCTCCCTTCTCGTCCTACCACTGTTACCTTCCTGCACATTACCAACACAATCATCAGTAACAATTGTATATCACATTGATCTGTTAGTTGAATATTCTAAACTCTAACTATGTAGTAATCTTTTTAAAATATCAATTTGTATTCCACAGTATATTAGTGCATTTCACCTTCATGGTAATGACAACAAAACTTAATACAAGATATTGCCAAAAGGCTACCTTATTTACCATCCACAATCTATCTAATAATCAATTCAAGAAAAACATATAACAAATTACAGTTGTATTGAGTACATATGAGGCAGGCTCTTACACGAACACCCATTTATCCCCCACAATCAACCATGTTTGGAGAACTTTGATTTCAAATTATTTCGTAGATGACTTTTAGGAACCTTTATATTACATGGGTTTT
Source organism: Sequoiadendron giganteum (assembly GCA_007115665.2). Classification (NCBI taxonomy): domain Eukaryota; kingdom Viridiplantae; phylum Streptophyta; class Pinopsida; order Cupressales; family Cupressaceae; genus Sequoiadendron; species Sequoiadendron giganteum. Next base: position 34,596 of record VCHN02000275.1, read on the forward strand.
CGTGAATGTTGAATTTCCATCAATTTAATGTCGAGTTCAAAGAAAACCTGATTTTAAGGCTACATTGCAACTGTGTCATGCGAACTCCCATTTTACACCCATAATCAACTATGTTTGGAGAAATTTGATTTAGAATTATGTTGTAGATGACTATTAAGAACTTTATTTTCTATCGATTTTGTGAATGTTGAATTTCCATCGATTTAATATCGAGTTCAACAAAAACCAAATTTTAAGGCTATGTTGTAATTGTGTAATACGAACTCCCATTTTTCACCCAATTAATGTAGAGTTGAACGAAAACTTAATTTTAAGGCTACGTTGCAACTATGTCACATGAACTCCCATTTTTCACCCAATCAACCATGTTTGGAGAACTTTTATTTAGGTTTTTGTTGTAGATGACTATTAAGAACCTTTATTTTCTATGGGTTTTCGCAAATGCTGAATTTGCATCGATTTAATGTTGAGTTTGAAAAAAACTAATTTTCTATCACTTTTCATGAATGTTGAATTTCCATCGATTTACTGTCGAGTTCGACGTACACATGATTTTAAGGCTATGTTGCAACTGTGTCATGCAGTAGTGCGGGGAGCACCAACGCCTTGCGATAAAATCAATTTAGTTTGAAGGTCTTGTGATTGTCAAGCAACGAGGAAGTTGCAAAATATGTTGAAATTTGAAGAATTGTAAATCAAATGTCATAATGATAGGAGAGGTCTAGGTGGGTGTCATGTTGTAATGTCATGGTGTCAATAAGCCTAGGTGGTAGAATAGCTTGAGGTTTGATTTTTTATTTGAGAATAAGGTCTCCATTACCATTTTAAATGTATTAGAAAGATTTAATAGATCAGTTAGGATGAGTTTATAAAGACAAGTTGCCATAGGATAGTGATTAAAGGGCAAATTGGCAAAATTGTCATCTTAGAACCTAATTAATGGGTGGTTATGGTAGTTGAACGCCCCAAGAGGTAGTTTGAAGGTGGTAACATGATATATTATTGTAATATCTCGAAGGAGAGGTTGTTGAACAAGTTTGGGTAGGGGTTTCAAAGAAGAAGTTGCTGTTTTTCGAGTTTTTCATATAGAAATTGCTGATCCCGTACATTGTACGGCCTTTACATGTTTTTCCACACTCCAAGCCTATAATGGTTGGATAGATAATTGAATAACCTTTCTTTTGGCGTTTGAATGGTGTTATTTCGTTAAGAATTGAGTGAGATATCCCCATTTTACTATCGGGTGGTCTCAAACACTATGTTTTTCCTGTTTTCCTGAACTTTGCAGGATTGGTACGGATCCGTACGGTATATTTTGGCTCTAAAATCATTGTGAAAGTGTAGATATATGAGGTAACTTTCAAATGCATTTGATTTGAGGGTTTGAACGTTCATATTGAGGGAGAAATCATTGTTTTTCTGAAACTGCTCTATTTTGGTGCAAATTGGTGGTTTGAGAGTATTAAAATGAGTTTTTAGGGCATTCCACCTACTGTAGCCATTGTGACTCGGTGGAATGACCCCATTTGATGTATTATAGGCTTTAAAATTCTATGGAGGACTGAAGGAGTGTGTATGTGGGTTTGGGTGTTGCCTTAGGTTGAGTTTGAGTGATTTTCCTTATGAAAGTGAGTAACTAAAGGGTGGTTTATGAGTTTTGTGGAGAGAATGAACTATGTAATGAATTTTTAAGCTTGTGTAGGTGAAATTAAGAGTGTCTGAGTTTGTGGAAAGGATTGAGAGGTCTGGAAAACAAGACTTTGAATAAACCCTACTCTTTAGGCTTGTGGAATGAGGGTTTTGTAGAGCAGCAGATGAATGAAGGGATATGCTTTTGAAAGTTGGTGAAATAGGCTATTGGATACCTAACTTTGAGGTCTGAATAGTCATCCTTGTCTGGTTGTAAGATTGAGGGATACTTACTTTGAGAAAGTGACCTATTTAGGCCTAGTGGAACTTGATGGGGGTTTGTGGTTGTTTTGGGAAAATGAAGGTGAAACCCTCTTGAGGGTGAGTTGATGTCCATGAGATTGGAGTGGGGTTCTTGGTTGAGAGTTGAAGTCTCTATTTTGTGAGTGATCTCCACCCAGCCTCTGCATCATAGTGGTATCAGAGCAAGGAAGTAGATCTCTTGAAGATTGAAGGGGAAGCATTTGGAGTTGACAAGACATCATGGCTGTCAGAGGTTTGAATGAGAAGGAGATACAGATGAGGAATGCAGTTTTCAAGACCAGGTGCAAGTGCAAAGGTAAGGTATGCAAGGTTATGATTGATTCAAGTAGTTTGGATAACTTGGTAGCTCTTGAAATGGTTGAAAAATTGAACTTAGAAAGATTTCCACATGATTCACCTTATTATATTTCATTGATGGATGGTGAGAATACATTTTTGGTTAAAGAGTAGGCATGGGTTGAATTTCAAATAGGTGAATACAAGGACAAAATATTGGGTGATATTGTACCACTTAACTCTTGTCATCTAATGTTTGGGAAACCATGGTGTTGGGAAAGATTTGCTATGTATTATGGCAGGGATAATAGGTACCAGTTTAAAAAGGATGGGAAGATTTACAATTTGAACTCATGGGTGGAAGAAGGCAAGGAGACAAGGGTGCTGCTGCAGGAAAGACAAAATTTCCTAGGATACAAAGAAGATAGAGACAAGGAAGATGCAGCCATTGCATGTGGAGAGGTCCCTGAGACAGCAAGGGTAGAAGCAGATTCAAAGTTGAAGAATGTAAAGGATGGTGAGAAAGAAAAGGTAGAGAGTGAAGAGGCCTTGAGGATGCAAGGTAAGCTTGAGAGTTTTGTGGAAGGCAAGGAGCAGGTGAAAGTTTGTTCATTAAAAACTAAAAATGATACAAGGCAGACCCCCTTCAAAGATATAGGGATAGGTGAGCTTGAGACTAAGTTTTGTGATAAGAAAGTCATTGGGATAGAGAGCTTAGAGAGGGAAAAAGATGTGAGTGCAAGTGATTTGCAGGGATGGCAAAGCAAGGGCATTGAGGAAAGGATATGTGGTCCATTGAGTGGACTAGAGCACAAGGTGCAGCAGGTGTTTGAGGGTAAGGATGGCAGACCTAATGGTAAAAAGGTCTTCAAGACTGAGGTTCAAGTGAATGATAAGAGAACAAAGGATAACACTGAAGAGAAGGATGATAAGAGGCTTGAAGATCATGTGGAGATTGTGATAGGGACAGTTTGGTGTCCTATGAAGTTGATTGAAGACAAAAACCAATCTAATACTGGAAATACAGTGAGTATGGATGTTGGGAATACAGTGGTAAAGGTGGACAATGAGGGGAAGATAATTGAGAAAGAATCCCAAGGGATGTGGCAAGTGGAGGAGAGTGGATTGGTTGAGGTAAACCAATATGAAAGCATGATGATAGGAGGAGATGAAGAACAATTAGGTTGTGTTTCTGAGGTTGGCAAGACAGGGGTCCTTGAGGAAGAACATAAGAGGCAAGGTGTGGACAGTCAAAAGGATGGGTTGCATAGGCCAGTGATGGGGCAGGAAGGTAATGAATTAGAAAATATGGTGCAGGTTAAGAACACAGTGGTGAAGGGAGGTAAAGGTCTGATACAAGGCCTTACCATGGGTGAGAAATTTATGACAGTCAAAGGTATGACAGTCAGCCATCTAGAGTGGCAAGGAACAATGCAGGGAGATATGAAAAGGTTTGTGACAGTTATGGAAAAAGCAGCGAGCCAAGAAGAATGGCATGGGATAGTACAAGAGGTTGTGGGGTTTGAGCAAAAGAAAGTGCAGGTTGTAGTCACCATGAAGGGTGAAAAAGAGGAGAATATGAGAAAAGAGACTAAGTATGAGCATGTGCAGGGCCAGAGGATGGCTAGACGTAAAGAATATGTGTGGTTCCCTAAGGAGATAGAGTGGAGAGTCAAGTCTGAGATTGGGACAAGGGTTCCAGGTATAGTGAACCTGAGAATGGAAGTGAAGAGGAAGGTTAAGAGATAGAGTATGAAGGAAGTCATTTGTTGCTTCCTAATCTTGTTGATTCTATTGATGGAAGCTAAGCCAAGGGTGAAGATAAAAGAGGACAGTCTAGGTGTGAGTTGTTTTGCATTGGAAGAGCAGAGTAAGAGCACATGGATGGAGACCAATCAGATCATACTGGTGCAGGTCCAAATTAGAAGAGCAAGCATACTGATTGGAAAGATGGACAAGTACAAGCCCAAGGTCAAGATGAAGCAGTTGCATGGACAAAGGAGAGTTTTTCACCATATTTGTTTTGCAGGTTCAAAGGTTCCAAGGGACTAGGAACATTTTCAAGTTGGGGTGTATGGTGCAGGAGCACCAACACCTTGCGATGAAATCAATTTAGTTTGAAGGTCTTGTGATTGTCAAGCAACGAGGAAGTTGCAAAATATGTTGAAATTTGAAGAATTGTAAATCAAATGTCATAATGATAGGAGAGGTCTAGGTAGGTGTCATGTTGTAATGTCATGGTGTCAATAAGCCTAGGTGGTAGAATAGCTTGAGGTTTGATGTTTTACTTGAGAATAAGGTCTCCATTACCATTTTAAATGTATTAGAAAGATTTAATAGATCAGTTAGGATGAGTTTATAAAGACAAGTTGCCATAGGATAGTGATTAAAGGGCAAATTGGCAAAATTGTCATCTTAGAACCTAATTAATGGGTGGTTATGGTAGTTGAACGCCCCAAGAGGTAGTTTTAAGGTGGGAACATGATATATTATTGTAATATCTTGAAGGAGAGGTTGTTGAACAAGTTTGGGAAGGGGTTTCAAAGAAGAAGTTGCTGTTTTTTGAGTTTTTCATATAGAAATTGCTGATCCCGTACACTGTATGGCCTGTACATGTTTTTCCACACTCCAAGCCTATAATGGTTGGATAGATAATTGAATAACCTTTCTTTTGGAATTTGAATGGTGTGATTTCATTAAGAATTGAGTGAGATATCCCCATTTTACTATCGGGTGGTCTCAAACACCATGTTTTCCCTGTTTTCCTGAACTTTGTAGGATTGGTACGGATCCATACGGTATATTTTGGCTCTAAAATCATTGTGAAAGTGTAGATATATAAGTTAAATTTCAAATGCATTTGATTTGAGGGTTTGAACGTTCATATTGAGGGAGAAATCATTGTTTTTCTGAAACTGCTCTATTTTGGTGCAAATTGGTGGTTTGAGAGTATTAAAATGAGTTTTTAGGGCATTCCACCTACTGTAGCCATTGTGACTTGGTGGAATGACCCAATTTGATGTATTATAGGCTTAAAAATTCTATGGAGGACTGAAGGAGTGTGTATGTGGGTTTGGGTGTTGCCCTAGGTTGAGTTTGAGTGATTTTCCTTATGAAAGTGAGTAACTAAAGGGTGGTTTATGAGTTTTGTGGAGAGAATGAACTATGTAATGAGTTTTTAAGCTTGTGTAGGTGAAATTAAGAGTTTCTGAGTTTGTGGAAAGGATTGAGAGGTCTGGCAAACAAGACTTTGAATAAACCCTACTCTTTAGGCTTGTGGAATAAGGGTTTTGTAGAGCAGCAAATGAATGAAGGGATATGCTTTTGAAAGTTGGTGAAATAGGCTATTGGATACCTATCTTTGAGGTTTGAACAGTCATCCTTGTCTAGTTGTAAGATTGAGGGATACTTACTTTGAGAAAGTGACCTATTTAGGCCTAGTGGGACTTGATGGGGGCTTGTGGTTGTTTTGGGAAAATTAAGGTGAAACCCTCTTGAGGGTGAGTTGATGCCCATGAGATTGGAGTGGGGTTCTTGGTTGAGATTTGAAGTCTCTATTTTGTGAGTGATCTCCACCTAGCCTCTGCATCACAGTTTCATTTTTCACCAATTATCAACCATATTCGGAGAAATTTAATCTAGAATTATGTTGTAGATGACTATTAAGAACCTTTATTTTCTATCAGTTTTTGTCAATGTTGAATTTCCATCGATTTAAAATTGAGTTCAATGAAAACCTTATTTTAAGGCTATGTTGTAGTTGTGTCACATGAACTCCCATTTTCCACCGACAATCAACCATGTTTGGATAACTTTGGTTTAATATTGTGTTGTAGATAAAATATTAAGAACCTTTATTTTCTATCAGTTTTACTTGAATGTTGAGTTTCCATCGATTTAATGTTGAGTTCAGCGAAAACATGGTTTTAAGACTAAGTTGTAGTTGTGTCACGTGACTACCATTATTCACACACAATCAACCATGTTTTGAGAAATTTGATTTAGGATTATGTTGTAAATGAATATTAATAACCTTTACAACTTGCTATTGGTTTTCGTGAATGTTGCATTTCCATCTATTAAATGTCGAGTTCGATGAAAAAACCTTATTTTAACGCTACGTTGAAGCTTTGTCATGCAAACTCCCATTTTTCACCCACTATCAACCATGTTTGGAGAAATTTTATTTAGGATTGTGAGATAATGATTAAGAACCTTTATTTTCTATTGATTTTTCTGAATGTTGAATTTCAATCCATTTAATGTCGAGTTTAACGAAAACCTGATTTTAAGGCTACATTGCAACTGTGTCACACGAATTCCCATTTTTCATCCACAATCAACCATGTTTGGACAACTTTGATTTAAGATTGTGTTGTAGATTACTAGTAAGAACCTTTATTTTCTATTGGTTTTCGCGAATGTTGAATTTACATCGATTATATGTTGAGTTCAAGGAAAACTTGATTTTAAGGCTACATTGCAGCTTTGTCACATGAACACTCATTTTTCACCAACAATCACTCATGTTTGGAGAATTTTGATTTAAGATTGTGTTGTAGATTACTAGTAAGAACCTTTATTTTCTATTGGTTTTCGTGAATGTTCAATTTACATAAATTATATGTTGAGTTCGACGAAAACTTGATTTTAAGGCTATGTTGCAGCTTTGTCACACGAACTCCAACTTTTCACTAACAATCAATCATGTTTGGAGAACTTCGATTTAAGATTGTGTTGTAGATGACTATTTAAAACATTTATTTTCTATCACTTTTCGTGAATGTTTAATTTCCATCGATTTAATGTGAAGTTCACCAAAAACCTGATTTTAAGGCTATGTTGTAGCTGTGTCATGCGAACTCACATTTTTCACCTACAATCAACCATGTTTGGAGTACTTCAATTTAGTATTGTGTTATAGATGACTATTAAGAACCTCTATTTTCTATCGGTTTTTGTGAATGTTTAATTTACATCAATTTAATGTTGAGTTCAACGAAAATTTGATTTTAATCCTACGATTCAGCTCTGTCACGTGAACTCCCATTTCTCACGCACAATCAACCATATTTGGATAACTTTGATTTAATGTCGAGTTTCGTGTAAACTTAATTTTAAGGCTAGGTTTGCAGTTGTGTCACGTGAACTCCCATTATTCACCCACAATCAACCATGTTTGGATACCATTGATTGAGGATTGTGTTGTAGATGACCATTAAGAACACTTATTTTCTATTGGTTTTTGTGAATGTTGAATTTCCATCGATTTAATGTCGAGTTCAACAAAAACCTGCTTATAAGGCTACATTCAGCTATGTCATGCGAACTCACATTTTTCACCAACAAACAACCATGTTTGCAAACTTTGATTTAGTATTGTGTTGTAGACGACTATTAGGAAACGTTATTTTCTATCGATTATCGTGAATGTTGAATTTCCATCAATTCAATGTCAAGTTCGACGAAAACCTGATTTTAAGGCTATGTGTAGTTGTGTGATGCGAACTCACATTTTGCACCCACAATCAACCATGTTTGGACAACTTTGATTTAGAATTGTGTCGTTGATGACTATTAAGAACCTTTATTTTCTATCGGTTTTTGTGAATATTGAATTTCCTTCCATTTAATGACATGTTGGACGAAAACTTGATTTTAAGGCTACGTTGCAGCTTTGTCACATGAAGTCCCATTTTTCACCCACAATCATCCATGTTTGCATAGCTTTTATTTAAGATTGTGTTGTAGATGACTATTAAGAACCTTTATATTCCATTAGTTTTCATGAATTTGGAATTTCCTTCGATTTAATGTCGAGTTCGATGAAAATCTGATTTCATGGCTATGATGCAGCTTTGTCATGCGAACTCCCATTTTTCACCCACAATCAACCTTTTTTTGAGAATTTTATTTTGGTTTGTGTTGGAGATGAGTATTAAGAACATTAAATGGACCGAAATTCAATACTCACTTAAACCGATAGAAAATAAAGTTTCTTAATAGTCATCTACAACACAATACTAAATCAATGTACTCCAAACAGGGTTGATTGTGGGTGAAAAGTGCGAGTTCGCATGACACATCTTCACATAGGCTTAAAATAAGGATTTAATCGAACTCGACATTAAATCGTTGGAAAATCAACATTAACAAAAACCAATAGAAAATAAAGGTTGTTAATAGTAATCTACAACACAATCCTAAATCAGATTTCTCCAAGCATGGTTGATTATTTATGAAAACTAGGATTTCCCATGACACATTTGCAACGTAGCATGAACATCAGTTTTTATTTGAAATTGACATTAAATTAGTGGAAATTCAACATTGACGAAAACCCATATAAAATAAAGGTTCTTAATAGTCATCTACAATGTAATTTTAAATCAAAGTTCTCCAAACATGGTTGATTGTAGGGGAAAAATGGGAGTTCGGATAACACGGCTGCAACAAAGCCTTAAAATAAGATTTTCGTAAAACTCGACATTAAATCGAAGGAAATTCTACATTCAAAAAAAGTGATAGAAAATAAAGGTTCATAATAATCATCTAAAACACAATCCTAAATAAAAGTAATCCAAACATGGTGGATTGTGGGTGAAAAATGGGAGTTAGTTTGATACAGCTGCAAGGTAATCTTAAAATCAAGGTTTTTTCGAAGTTGACATTAAATCAATGGAATTTCAACTTTCATGAAAAAGTGATAGAAAATAAAGGTTCTTAATAGTCATTTACAACAGAATCCTAAATCAAAGCTCTCCAAATATGATTTATTATGGGTGAAAAATTGCAGTTCCCATGCAAAGTTGTAATGTAGCCTTAAAATCAAGTTTTCATCAAACTCGACATTAAATCGATGGAAATTCAACATTCACCAAAACCCATAAAAAATAAAGGTTCTTAATAGTCATCTACAACACAATCTTAAATCAAAGTTCTGCAGACAGGGTTGATTGTGGTTGAAAAATGAGAGTTCTCATGACAAAGATGCAACGTAGCCATAAAATTAGGTTTTCGTGAAACTCAACATCAAATCTATCGAATTCAACATTCGCGAAAACTGATAGAAAATAAAAGGTTCTTAATAGTCATCTACAACACAATCCTATATCAAAATTGTCCAAAAATGGTTGATTGTGGGTGAAAAATGCGGTTCGCATGACATAGCTATAACGTAGCCTTAAAATCAAGGTTTCTTCGAATTTCACATTAAATCAATTGAAATTCAACATTGATGAAAATTGATAGAAAAAAAAAGGTTTTAAGAAAAGTACTCCAAACATAGGATTGTGTTGTAGATGACTATTAACAGCCGTTATTTTCTATCGATTTAATGTCGAGTTCAATGAAGACCTGATTTTAAGGCTACTTTGTAGTAGTCTTATGCGAAATCCCATATTTCACCCATAATCAATCATGTTTTGAGAACTTTCATTTAGGATTGTTTTGTAGATGATTATTAATAACCTTTATTTTCTATGGGTTTTCTTGAATGTTGATTTTCTTTCGATTTAATGTCGAGTTCAACGAAATTTTTTGATTTCATGGCTACATTGCAGTTGTGTCACGTGAACTTCCATTTTTCACACACAATCAACCATGTTTGGAGTAGTTTGATTTATGATTGTGTTGTAGATGACTATTATGATCCTTTACTTTCTATAAATTTTCGTGAATGTTTAATTTTCATCGATTTAATTTCGAGTTCGACGAAAACATGATTTTAAGGCTACATTGTAGTTTTGTCACACGAACTCCCACTTATCACCCACAATGAATCATGTTTGGAGAACTTTGACCTAGCATTGTGTTGTAGATGACTATTAAGAACCTTTATTTTCTATCAATTTTCGTGAATGTTGGATTTCTATCGATTTACATGATTGATTGTTTTTGAAAAATGGGAGTTCATGTGACAAACCCGCAACGTAGCGTTAAAATGTAGTTTTCATTGGACTCAACATATAATCGATGTAAATTCAACATTCACGAAAACCTATAGAAAATAAAGGTTCTTACTAGTAATCTACAACACAATCTTAAATTAAACTTCTCCAAACATGGTTAAATGTGGGTGAAAATTTGGAGTTCGCGTGACAAAGTTGCAACATAGCCTTAAAATCAAATTTCTGCAGACAGGGTTGATTGAGGTTGAACAATGAGAGTTCTCATGACAAAGATGCAACGCAGCCTTAAAATTAGGATTTTGTCGAACTCAACATCAAACCTATCGAAATTCAATATTCACGAAAACTTATAGAAAATAAAAGGTTCTTAATAGTCATCTACAACACAATCCTATATCAAAATTGTCCAAACATGGTTGATTATGGGTGAAAAATGCGGTTTGCGTGACAACTACAACATAGCCTTAAAATCAGGTTTCATTGAACTCAATATTAAATCGATGGAAAATCAAAATTCACAAAAATCGATAGAAAATAAAAGTTCTTAATAGTCATCTACAACATAATTCTAAATCAAATTTCTCCAAACATGGTTGATTATAGGTGAAAAATGTGAGTTCGCATAGCATAGCTACAACATAGCCTTAAAATTAGGTGTACGTCGAACTCGATAGTAAATCAATGGAAAGTGATAGAAAATAAGTCTTTTGTCAAACTCGATATTCAATCGATTGAAATTCAACATTCATGAAAACTGATAGAAAATTAGGTTTTTGTCATACTTGACATTAAATCGATGCAAATTCAACATTCATGAAAACCAATAGAAAATAAACGTTTTTAATAGTCATCTACAACACAAACCTAAATAAAGTTATCCAAACATGGTTGAATTGGTGAAAAATGGGAGTTCATGTGACACAGTTGCAACGTAGCTTTAAAATCAGTTTTTTGTCGAACTTGACATTAAATCGATGAAATATTAAACATTCACGAAAACAGATAGAGAATAAAGGTTCTTAATAAAATTCTACAACACAATTCTAAATCAAAATTCTTCGAACATGGTGGACTGTGGGTGAAAAATGGGAGTTCGCGTTACACAGCTGCAATGTAGCCTTATAATTAGGTTTTCATTGAACTCGACATTAGATAATTAGAAATTCAACATTCATGAAAAATCGATAGAATCTAAAGAATCTTAATAGTCATCTACACCAAAAAACTAACAAAAACTTCTCCAAACATTGTTGATTGTGGGTGAAAAATGGGAGTTTGTTGACACATTTGCAACGTAGCCTTAAAACCTTTATTTTCTATCACCCACAATCAACCATGTTTGTAGAACTTAGATTTAAGATTGTGTTGTAGATAAATATTAAGAACCTTTAACTTCTATTGGTTTTTGTTAATGTTGAATTCGACAAATACCTAATTTTAATGCTATGTTACAACTGTGTCAATGAACTCCCATTTTTCACCCACAATCAACCATGTTTGGAGAACTTTGATTTAGTCTTGTGTTGTAGACGAATATTAAGAACCTTTCTCTTCACTCAATTTTCGTGAATGTTAAATTTCCTTTGATTTATTATTGAGTTCGACGAAAACCTTATTTTAAGGCTAAGTTGCAACTGCGTCACGCAAACTCCAATTTTTCACCCACAATCAACCATGTTTGGAGAACTTTGATTTAGGATTGTGTTTTAGATGAATATAAAGAACCTTTATTTTCTATCAATTTTTGTGAATGCTGAATT
>VCHN02000809.1:0-29475 GCA_007115665.2 Sequoiadendron giganteum
TCAAGGGAGTGAGAGAGAGAGGGAGTGGGAGAGAGATAGAGGGATTCAGTGAGAGAGCGAGAGAGAGACCTAAGAGAGGGAGAGGGGTAGGAGGGAGAGACTTGTGAGAGGGAGGGAGGGAGAGGGGGTTGGAGGGAGAGACCTAAGAGAGAGGGAGATGGAGAGAGGGTGGGATGGAGAACCTAAGAGAGAGGGAGAGAGAGAGAGAGGGAGGGGATGGGAGGGAGATACCTAAGAGAGGGAGAGAGACAAAGATAGAGACAAAGACAGAGAGAGAGACGGAGTGGGAGAGAGAGAGATAAAGAGAGAGAGAGGGGGGTATGAGGGAGAGACCTAAGAGAGGGAGGGAGGGAGAGGGGGTGGGAGGGAGAAACCTAAGAGAGAGGGAGAGGGAGAGAGGGTGGGAGGGAGAGACCTGAGAGAGAGGGATACACAATGGGAGAGAGGGGGTGGGAGGGAGATACCTAAGAGAGTAGGAGAGAGAGGGAGAGGGAGATAGAGGGATGGGAGAGCTACAAGGAGTGAGAGAGATAAACTTGAGAGAGGGAGAGGGGGTGGGAAGGAGAGGGAGTGCTCGAGATAAAGGGATGGGAGAGAGATGGAGGGAGTGAGAGATAGATAGAGAGAGAGGGGGTGGGGGAGATACTTGAGAGATAGGGGGAGAGAGAGATAGGGAGGGGGTGGGAGAGAGATACCTGAGAGAGAGGAGAGAGATAGAGGGAGTGAGAGAGAGGGCATGGGAGATAGATAGAGGGACTGCATGAGAGAGATAAAGAGAAACCTAAGAGAGGGAGAGGGGGTAGGAGGGAGAGACTTGAGAGAGAGAGAGGGAGGGAGAGGGGGTGGGAGGGAGAGACCTGAGAGAGAGTGGGAGAGAGATAGAGGGTGAGAGAGAGAGGGACCTGAGAGAGAGAGGGAGAGGTGGTGGAAGGGAGATACTTGACAAAGAGGGAGAGGGAGAGGGAGATGGAGAGAGATAGAGGGAGTGAGAGAGGGAGGGAGTGGGAGAGAGATAGAGGGAGTGACTATGAGAGGGAGAGGGGGGTAGGATGAGGATAATTGAAAAAGAGAGAGATGGAGAGGGAGAGGGTGTAGGAGGGAGATACTTGAGAGAGAGAGGGAGAGGGGGTGGGAAGGAGATACTTGACAAAGAGGGAGAGGGAGAGAGAGAGGGAGATGGGTTGGGGGAGAGAGAGAGAGGGGGGGAAGGGAGATATTTGAGAGAGAGGGAGAGAGAGTGGGACATAGATAGAGGGAGTGAGAGAGATGGAGTGTGTGTGTGAGAGAGACCTGAGAGAGAGATAATTCAGAGGGATAGAGAATTATCTAGTTAGGGTAACGAGGCAAAGAGCATATGAAATGTAAAACCTCAACTATCCATCTACGATCATAAACCTTGCACTCTCAACATTATCAGAGTGGTCGACCAAAGAGAGGGGAAAGTTACATTTTATTCAAGGCAGGTCATTTGGTGAGTGAGATAAATTTGGTGCTCACCAAATGACACATCCCATTTGGTGCATGCCAAATTTTTCACTTTCCAAATGTGACGTGCCATTTAGCAAGCGCCAAATGACCTGATTTGGATGAGTTAATTGACAAGATTTGCAAAATTTCCTCATATTTTCGTCTGTGCTCCCTGTCACATTTGCACGTATTTCAATGCAAGTTTAATTTTTTTTGATAGCATTAACCTCTCTCTTAGCTATCTAAATATATATTTTTTTCATTTTGATTCAGTTGAAGTTTTGATCCATAGCTTCTATTGTAAATGTCTCATTTTTTGGTCGAAAACCAACATGTTCTAGTTTTAGGATAGATTTTTACTCGTTCATCGAAATGTGAAACAAATAACATTTTTTGAAACTAGACTCCATTCTATACATGATGAAAAAAAATCAATTTTTGATTAGTTTTCAAAAAATCTAGGGGGGAGCACATTCAAATTTCAGGTTTTTAGGATGTGTCCACTTTAAAAATTCATAAAATATTATATATTCATTAAAAAAATTATCCAAAAGAATGAGGATAAAATACATGATGCTAGCTAATTTCTCACCATTCAGATTTTTGAAATTCTCAAAAAAAGTTAATCAAAAAGGGGGGAGCCGTTATGCGTTATGGTGTTTTTTTTTTAAAAAGGACCTATTTTGGGCCCCCCCTTTTTGATACCCTTAATATTCATTAATTTCAAAAAGAATTAGTAGTTTATAAACTAGACTCGGAGCACTTCAACTTTTGTTCTTGCTGCATCTTTAAAGTTTGAGCATAACTATCTTCATTTTCTCGTGCAAATCAGATTTTGCTGATTTTAAAAAAAAAAGTGGCATCTTAAGAGCCAAAATTGTGTCACAGATCCATGCACTTACCCATATATGTGATTTTTATTTTCTTAAGAGGGTGTTCAAGATAATGATAATGGAGTATTTTCATTATTTGAAAAATCTTACTAAAGGGAAAGTAACAAATCTTAAGGAGGGCATGGTAATGATTACTTATGTTAAGCCTCATAAAAATCATCACCTTTCGATTCTCAGGGGTGTCTTTTTCCTCCATGTATTATTCAATCTATATGTGTAGTTTGATTATATGGTAAGCTCCCCTTTTAATGTGCCAAGTTTTAAAACCTCTCTAATGGGTTTTGAATTGCCTATTATCTCTATTCTTTATAATTTTAATTCTTTACCTAGTTTCACAATTAATGGTGAGCACATTAGAATACTTTTACATATGCATGAAAGTATATTTAGTTTTGACATCGATTAAAATCCTTTTCCTGGTGATCTCTATTATGGGTTGTAATGGTCCGGGTGAAGAATTCTTATTTGTAGGAAGGAATTGTCTAGTTGATGAAGGTTTAATGGGGGAGCCTCAAAAAATTTCAAAGCCTGTTACTCATGAGATTCTTTAATAGAACAAGGAGTTATGGGAGCTATTTGAGAAGGTGGGATTTACCTCCTTTTTTCAAGCTATGTAAGGCTATAATGATGCCCCAACGACTAAGTTCACTAATTTGTGGAGTAATGGTGATGTCACGATTGGTGGCCTTCATTTTACTATTTAGCCTAAGATGATAATGTTGGCTACGGGGCTGAAGTATGAAGGAAAGAAGGTGGTGAAAAAGAGATCAATAAACTACTAGACTTTCATTGATAAATTATTTGAAGGAAATGAGAGGCCGAAAAGATTTCAAAATGGGTATGCTAGATTATAAATCCCTCCTCCTTATTCTTTGGTTATCTTACATATTATGAGGTACTTTACTCTTGAAGGGCGATATATGATGATTCATGGGTATCAATTCCCCATTTTGAACCTTGTAAGGCATAATGATAAGATAAATCTTCCTTTTTTCTATTTTCTTCTCTCCAACAAAATATTGAGCATGATGCCAACCCCCCTTTGCACCAAGGTTTGATTAGAGCTCTTTACAAGTTTGTTTTGGAAACCACCCCTCAAAGACATCTGTTAGTTAATATTCTTGAAAACACCCCTCCTCGACTACCTCTGTTAAGCTTGAGCTTATGGGAAGCCAACCCCACTCCCCTAGAAAAAATCCTAAGATGACAAAAAATAAAAATATTCCATTAGCCACTCTTGACCTTTTACTAATGATCTTTTTCAAATCACCCTATAAAAATGCAAGATTTCCCCTATCTTTTTTAGGTAATCTAAACATAAAAAGGGGGACTCTAAGGAGGTTAATAATAAAGGCCCCACTATCACAATTTTTTAGGATCAAGAGATTAGCACAAATAGTGGAAACCCCTTAAGTGGTTCTGCTCTTTCATGTGGTCGAAGGTTTGTTCGGCTCGCAAAGGCTGCCTCTAAGGATAAGGAAACAAATAAAAAAGGAAAGAAGGCTTTTAATGAGGAGGATATGGAAACCTTTGAGGAAGAATTCATTCCTAATATTTTGGCGAGGCTGAAAAATTTGAGGAAGAAGAGGTTAGTGAGCCTAAAATGGAGGAGGAAGAGTATTAAGATGAGGACTATAGTTTGGATAGAGAGGGACTATAGCTCTTATTTTCAAAAAATAATTCCAATAGAATTCCTTATAATTCAAGTAGGTAGTATTTCCAATTAATTCAAGTAGGTAGTAGCTCCTATCTCCCACTCCCTCTCTCTCCCACTCCCTCTCTCTCAACTATCTCCCTCCCAAACCCCTCTCTCTCTTAGGTCTCTCCATCAAGCACCCTACCTACATAGCTAGATAACTCTCTCTCTCTCTATCCCTCCCACACTCTCTCTCTCACTCCCTCTCACTCCCTCTCTCCCCTTCCATCCTCTTCTCTCCTCTCTATCTCACTTCTCCCTCCATCACTCCCTCTCTACCCTAATCCCTCAACCCTTAAACCCTTGAACCCTCAACCCTCAACCCTTAAACCCTAATCCCTCAACCCTTTACCCTCTTGATCCAATACCCTAAACCTAATAACCAATACCCAATACCCAATACCCAATACCTTCAAACCTAATCCCTCAAACCTAAGCCCTCAACCCTTAAACCCTTAAACCATCTACCCTAAATCCTCAACACTCAACCCGTAATATCTAAACCCTTGACCCCTCAACCCTAATCCCTCAACCATCAACGCTTAAACCCTAAACCCTCAACCCTTATACCCTCTACCTTATAAATTAGACCCTCAACCCTAATCCCTCAACCATATACCCATAACCCTCTACCCTCAAACCTCAAACCCTAAACCCTTAAACCCTCTTCCCTCTAACCTCAACCCAATACCCTCTACCCTCAACCCTAATCCAACAACCTTATACCCTCAGCCTAATACCCTAAACCCTCAACCCTATAGGTCCTCAACCTTATACCCTCAATTGTCAACCCTCTACCATATACACTGGATCATCAACCCTCATATCTCTTTGTCCTTCCCTCCTCTTCTCTCTTTCTCTCTATCTCACTTCTCCCTCCCTCTCTACCTTGATCCCTCAACCTTATACCCTCAACTCTTAAACCCTTAAATCCTCAACTCTAAACCATCAACCCTCTACCCTCTACCCTCAACCCAATACCCCAAACCCTCAACCCTAATCCCTCAAACCTAAGCCCTCAACCCTTAAACCCTTAAAATATTTACCCTAAATCCTCAACCCTCAACCCTCAATTCTTAATCCCTCATCCATAATCCCTCCTCAACCCTTAAACCCTAAACCCTCAACCCTCATCCCTCATCCCTCAACCCTAATCCCTCAACTGTATACCCTCAATTCTCAATCCTCTACCCCATGCACTGGATCCTCAACCCTCATCTATCTTTATCCTTCCCTCCTCTTCTCCCCATCACTCTATCTCACTTCTCCCTCCATCTATCCCTCCCTCCATCCCTCCCTCTCTACCCTTAAACCATAAAAACCTCAACCCTAAACCCTCAACCTTCAACCCTTAAACCATAAAACCTTAAACCCTCTACCCTCAACCTAATACCCTAAACCCTCAACCCTAATCCCTCAACCCTTAAAATCTCTACCCTCAACCCTTAATTCCTCAACCTTAATCCCTCAACCATAATCCCTCAACACTTAAACCTTAAAATCTAAACCATTAATCCCTCAACCTTCAATCCCTAAACCCTTAACCCTCAGCCATTAATCCCTCAACCCTAATCCCTCAAATATTAAACCCTATTCCCTCAACCCTAAACCCTTAAACCCTCAACTCTCTACCCTATAAATTAAACCCTAACCCTAAATTCTTAACCCTCTACACTATACATTGGATCCTTAACCATAATCCCTACCTCTCTCTCTCTCTCTCTCTCTCTCTCTCTCTCTCTCTCTCTCTCTCCATCACTCCCTCTCTCTCCCACTCCCTCTTTCTTGCACTCCCTATCTCTTAGGTCTCTCCCTCACACCCCTCTCTCTTAGGTCTCTCTCTAGAACCCTACCTAGGTAACTCTCTCTCCCCCCTTCTCTATACATCCCTACCTACCTAGATAAGTACCTCTCACTCCAACCCCCTCTCTCCCACTCCCTCTCTCTCCCTCTCTCTCGGGTCACTCCCTCTCACACCCTCTCCCTCTCTTAGGTCTCTCTCTCACTCACTCCCTCCCTCTCACTCCCTCTCTCACTCTAACTCTCTCTCTCTCCCTATCTCTCAAGTCTCTCCCTCTCACCCCCTCACACTCTCAAGTATCTCCCTCTTGCATCCTACCTACATAACTCTCTCTCTTTCTCTCCCCTTATCTCTCTCCCTCTCTTAGGTCTCTCTTTCCCACCCCCTCTCTCTATCTATGCCCCCCCCTCTCTCTCTCCCTATATCCCTCCCACCCTACCTAGCTAAGTCCATCTCACTCCAACCCTTTCTCTCCCACTTCCTCTTTTATAGGTCTCTCCCTTCCACCCCCTCTCTCTCACTACCCCTCTCTCTATCTCATGTCTCTCCCCTCCTCTCTCCCTCCCACCCTACCTAGACAACTCCCTCCCCCTCTCTTAAAATTATCCCTCCCTCTAAACTTACATACATACATGCAAGAATACATACATAATACACACATACAAGAATACATACATATGTACACACAATCTTACATACATACATACATACATACATACATACATACATACATACAAGCATACATGCATACATGTCATACAAGCATACATACATACACATATAGAAAATATATATACATACATTTAATAGACTAGTGTTAAACACAAAACAAGACATAAGGTGAGCATGTTATAACATGCTTGCATTACATATTGCTTAGCAAGTCTTGGGCACAAACAAAAAAAATGTCAAAACTATGAAATGACATGCTCGCATTATTTCTTGCTTTGGACTACCAACCCAAAGGCTTTGGGTGCCTTCCTAATGTCCAAAGATGTGTTTTTGCAAATTATACAATATTTCACATAATCGTGTTTATGTTAAGCATAAATTTTGCATGTGTTTCAAGGTCGAACAAATCAAACACCTGGGTAATGTTAGGCTCTCTCTTGCTATCTAACGATGTAGTTTTTTTCACATTTTGACAATGTTAAGCATTTGATCTATAATTTCTTTTGTTTGTGTGTTTATTTTTTGGCAAAAACCAATGTTTGGTATTTTTCTTTATAAATTAATTGTTCATCTAGATTTTAAATAAATTACATTTTTAGAAACTAGACTCCATTCTACACATACTAAAAAAATGATTTTCAATTAGTTTTCAAAATTTATAGGGGTAGCACAACCAAAATTCTATTTTTCAGGAAGTGTCCACTTTGAAAATTAGTAAAAAAAAAATCATTAAAAAATTATCAAAAAAATTGAGCATAATCTATATGCTATTAGCTAATTTATCATTGAAGTGATTTTAAAAATACCAAATAAAAGTTAACCTTTTGAAAGAGCCACAAAAGTCACTATGTTATGTTTTTTTGACAAAACAACACCAATTTTTGTGGCTCCCTCTTTTGAACCCCTTAATCTCTACCATTTTAAAAAAAAATTAGTAGTTTAGAAAGTAGACTTGAAGCACTATGATCCTTGTTTTTGTTGCATCTAATTTTTTTCAGTGTAACTATCCTCAATTTCACGTCCAAGGTCAGTATTTCTTGATTTCAGAAAAAAAGTGGCCACTTAAGACCCCTTTTTGGCCCCTCATCTTTTCGCACTTACCTTGGACTCAGGTATCCCCACAACCCAGCCCAACGCCTAACCCGCCTTACCTTGGTCTTACATTCTGCCAAGTTGGGGTCGAGAAGGGGTGAGCTGGGTCACAAGGATAGATATTATTCTAAGTCACCTTTGATTCAAAGCACAGAGGATAAGGACGTTATGCCATTTAATACGAAAGGATTTTTGGTGTATCAATAAATAGGTACGCTAGAATCACATCATGATTTAGTAAATTCGGTTCCAATTAATCAAAATATTCCAATACAAACCCTTTTTCAAGATGATAAAAATGTATGGACTTCTCTTTCTTTCTATTTTGTTGACTTAAGGTATCCCTGCGACCCAACCCAACACCTAACCTGCCTTACCTTGGTCTTTCATTTTGCCAAGTTGGGGTCAGGAATGGGTGTCACACAAGGGTGAGAGACACACAAACCCCTTTCAAAGATGATAAAAAGGTATGGACTTCTTTTTCTTCTTTTTTTGTTGACTCAAGGGTATCCCTATGACCTAGCCCAACACCTAACCCGCCTTACCTTGGTCTTACATTTTGCCAAGTTGGGGTCGAGAATGGGTGTCACGCTTGGGTGAGAGACAAACAAAAGAAGAGACACACAAACCCATTTCAAAGGCGATAAAAAGGTATGGACTTATCTTTCTTTCTATTTTGTTGACTCAGGGGTATCCTTGTGACCCAACCCAACACCTAACCTGCCTTACCTTGGTCTTACATTTTGCCAAGTTGGGGTCAGGAATGGGTGTCACATTGGGGTGAGAGACACACAAACCCCTTTCAAAGATGATAAAAAGGTATGAACTTCTCTTTCTTTCTTTTTTGTTGACTCAAGGTATCCCTGCAACCCAACCAAATGCCTAACCTGCCTTACCTTGGTCTTACATTTTTCCAAGTTGGGATCGAGAATGGGTGTCATGCTAAAGTGAGAGACACACAAAAGAAGAAATAAACAAGAGGAAAGAAAAATAAAGAACTATAAAGAAAAAGAAAGGAAAAAGAGAAAATAGTGAAGGAAAGTGACAAAAGTTAGAAAAGGAAGAAAAAATAAAGCGAGAAAGGAAATAATAAAAGAACAAAAAATGTTTTGACCAATATAAAGAAGGAAAGTAAAATTTGGGAAAAATAAAAATAATAAGAAAAGAAGAAAGGAAAAGGAAGGAGAGAAAAAATTAAAATAAAAGAAAGGAAGAAGAAAAAAAGAGAAGGAAAGTGACAAAAAAATAGAAAAATGAAGAAATAAACAAATCAAGAAAGATAGAAAGAATAAAAAAGAGAGAAACACCAACAAAGGAATAAAAGGAGAGATAGAAAGATAAAGATAACGAAATAAATAGTGAGAATTTATAATGAAAAATGGAATTAAGGATAAAAATAAATAGTAAGAAAGAAGGGATAAACAAAAGCCAATTATAAAGAGAGAGATAAAGACAAAAATTCAGGTTAAAAGGGAAAATGTAGATTGGAAGAAAAATAGAAATAAAGAGAGATAAAAGAATATATAGAGAGAATCAAATAATAGAAATAAAGAAATAAAAAGAAAGAAAGAGAGAGATAGAGAAACATCAACAAGGAAAATAATGAAATAATAAAAGAATCAGAGATAGAGAAACATGAAAAAAGAAAAAGAATGAGAAAGGGAAAAAGATGTAGATAGATCTAAAATTGAATATAAAGGTAGAATAATGGAGATAAATAAATACAATACAAAAAAGGGAATTAAAGTAAGGTATAAGAGGGATAGAAAGAGTTCATAAGGTCCAAGGTCTATGCTCACATATTTGAGGTTTAGGTTCCATGTGTCTACCATCCATAATCTGAGGCCTTGTGTCAAAGATCTAGGACCTATGGTCCAATGTTCATGGTCAAAGGTATAGGGAAAAGGTTTCTTGGTCTAAGGTGTGAGGTCCAATTATTTAAATTCTAGAGTCTAAGGGATCACAATATTCAGTTATAGTTCCTTGATCTAAAGTTCATGCTCCATGCATCCAAGCTAGAACATATAGTGTTCATGGGTCCAAAGTTAAGGTTCTAGGGTTTAGGATCCAACTTCCAAGGTAAAATGTTTTAGGATCATGTGTCTAGAAACAAGGTTTGGATTCAAGGATTTGATCTATAGGGTCCATGCAAGTTCATTATATAGTCTGAATTCTAGGGCCCAAGATCATGTGCTCAAAGTGTAATGTTCCAAAAGTCTTAGATTTCAAGATGAAAGATCAAGGGACACAATATAATGGCACATAGTCTACAGTTTGATGGACAAGTTATTATAACCTAGGTCCAAATGGTATAGTGTCCACATCCCAGTGTCTAAAGTTAAGGCTCTAGGGATGAGGTTCAATGCCAATGGTCCAAGGATTTACGATATAGGGTATATGTTTCTTGTTTCAAGGGTGCATAATGCTAAGGTCCTAGTGATCCCAAATCCAAGCTCTAAGAGTTCACAATAAATGGTATAGGTTTCTTAGTCAAGGGTTCATGATCTATAAATCTAGGGATAGGGCCCAAGGTCTAGGATCCAAGTTTTAGGGTAAACATCTAGCATACAATGCTCGATTTCTTATATTTAGGGAAATTATTTTCTATAATCTAGTGCTTAAATTCGAGGGACCATAGTCTAGTATACATGGTCTTGGATCCAAGCTCTAATCATCTATTAATGTAAGGTTTAATATTGAAGTTTGAAGCTGAAAGTTTAAGCCCAAAGTTGATGCAGAATATAAGACATGTTTCCCATTGTAAATCATATATCATTCTTTCATAGACAATGAAAGTAAATACAAAATAACAAATCACATACATTTATGTAATGTATTTTCCTCCCTAGCTAGTGTAAAGCCATTTTGAGTAAACATATGAAGGTGCTATGACCTCTATTATTCATTGTATGTGAAGATACTCTGGCAACCATTGCATTTACAACAACAACAAAATACTAACTTAATAATTTAGCTCTTTTATGGAATAATTTGTCAATTGGAGTATAACGAATATATCTAATGGATTAACTAGTTGTGTAAATGTAGAATACATCATATTACTATACATTAATTGCAACAGTTAAACATATCACAACAAGGATTATGATTAAACATTCAAATTCTTGCTCAAATATTTTACACATAATTTTTATAGTTAATTAATACATTTGATTTTCCATTGAATCTTCACATTAAAATTCAACATAAAGTATTTAAAAGCACAAGTCACATACCTGCAAATAGGAGGCAATTCGCCTAAAGCATCATCTCCTTCATTGGCAAGAGTCTCTCCTATTTGTATTCTCTGCCATTTCCTGCAAACATGAGCATTTGAATGAGCCCTCTGCAAAATCATTACAACATTGCCTTGAACAATCAACTTGTGCAAAACAACACAAATGAGAACAAGTGTCGACATTATTTTGAGTGGCAGCAAAAAGAAGAGTTAGAAAACTTCCATGGAAAGCCAAAAAGAAGTGAGCAAGTTGGAAGATCTCTGATCTGATGGTCTCAATCCTTTATTCTTTCTAAGCAACAATTTCCTCCTCCCTCTGCCATAGTTTGAGGTACTATGGTACATTGAACATATTACAAGAAAAACAACTAAACACGAGTAAATTCAAATATATTGAAACTTGAGTATTTTTACAAATGAAAAAAATTAAATAAAAAACATCAAGAACTGAAGGAAATTTATAATATTTACCTAAACAATCTTCAAATGCAACTGAACTATATATATTTAAATTTTGATAACATAAAATTATATTTTCACATCAAATATTGCAATCAGTTAGTGTTCATCTTCATGGGAATGCACAATATTTCTATATCAAATTCATAAATCATAGAATTTAACTATGATTTTAAGAGTTTTATATGAAACCTATAAAAACAGATAATTCATAAAATTTAACACCGATCTAACATTAATAATTGCTAAAGTTTTTATACCAAACCCATAAAATCAGATAATTCACTGAATTTAACATTGGTAATTGTTATGATTTAACCCTCTCTTTTTTTCAGGTTTTATATCAAGCCCATAGACACTATCCTAAACTGTTATAGCAGAGAAGAATGATAAATTCTGGGAGGCACTCCATAACTGTTAAAAAAATGTTATGATTTAACCCTCTCTTTTTTTCAGGTTTTATATCAAGCCCATAGACACTATCCTAAACTGTTATAGCAGAGAAGAATGATAAATTCTGGTAGACACTCCATAACTGTTAAAAAAAACTTTTAAGAAGAATGAAAATTTTGATCTAAAAGAGAGTCTAATTGTTTGAGGGTTAAAATCATAGGCATTGAAAATGGGAAGGTAGCCGTTCATGGGAGTTACACCATGCCTTGATAATCGAATACTGAAGCATGATTTTAAACCTTTTTTTTTTCTCAGGACTCAAATGCTTATTATGAAGCCTGATTCAACTACTCTGCTGCGAGGGAGATACTCTTGCAGGGAATATGCAAATAAGAACAGCACTCCAGGGATTACACAAATTATCAGACCAATAAAGAAACAAACAAATGCCTTCTATAGGAAGAAATAAAATTCATTCCAATGTTCAGCCATCAGGGACATATTTTATGTTGGGCATTTTATAAAACTTAGAACAACTTAAAAAACCGTAATGTTATTTAAAATGCAAAATTTGTCAGCATAAACATCAAGAACCAAATTCACAATACCCTCAAAAAAACATCAAAAACACAATCGAGTATCTGGTGGGTGGGTGGAAAAGAAGTTCTAACCTCAGCGCAGTTGGGCCATCTCTTGAGGTCGTAGCTCTTGACCATCATCATCTTCTTGGTGGTACCGTTTGCTGAATTCACCACTTTGGGGGCAATGGCATGTATAATTATGTCTGGAAAAAGGAATGCAGGAAACAATACCAAAGGAAATATATAATCTATCCATTCTACTGCTTAAATATATAGTCTCTTCTCTTTTCTTCAGGATTCTCAATCAAACGAAGTATCTAGTAGACTAAGTTCTAATCTCTTCTACACTACAACTCACAGACCCACTTGCAAAAGATCCTTCTGACCACCTTAACACAAACAACAGCGCATACCCACAATCTACAAAGGAAAATTTGAATCATAATATGTAAATGCTTTCTGAGCAAATTTCCTCCACTTTTCGCAGCCACAAATTCTGTGTGTAGTAAATTAGCAAAATTAAATCTCAACTCTATTAAAAGCGAATCAATCAGACAATAGCTCTCAGATGTTTTCACCAGAAAATTGCAGAAAAATGAAATGCACACAGTATGTAGAAATTCAAGTGGCCGTTATGGCTTCCTAAATATAAAAATGCCCGTTGCTTTCTCGTATGTTGTTTTTTTTTTCAATTCTTTTGAAAGAATACGGGTTGTCAAGCTTTGAGGTGCATTGTTCATTATATGGGTGAAATTCTAAATTGGATTTCGAAGAAGATTTTTTATTAAATTAGATTTGTTTGGGGTGTGCACGGTTAATTTTATATATTAATGTTATTTTTTATTTAGTTTTAGATTCATTTTGATGGAGAAATTTAATATAATTATATATCAATAAATGTCATTTTAATATAATTAAGTTTATTTTTTAATTATTATTCTTTTTTATTTATATATTTTCTTATATATTTGATCGTTTCATATTTGTATTCACTTATATTTCTGTACATTTGACAATGTTTATAATGTTTATTATTATTTTCTATGTTTATTTATTCCTCATACATTCCCCATATTAACATAATCATTCTTTTGTCTCAAGCAATTGAACAATGCAATATTAATCTTGTATCACACAAATGTGACCCCTAAAATAAAAGCAATCAAATTTAATATCAATAAGCTCTCATCTATTCTATTTTTCCTTGAATTAACTTGGTACATAGTTCATGTGATGTATTGTCATGTAGTGGTATTTAAAGGCATTCAATGCATACAGTCATACATCAAAACATCCGTCAACACACTTTGATTGAAGCACTAAAAAGAATTAGAAAATTGCTTCAAAATTAACATCTAGATCACTCTTACATTCTTACTAGATGTCTATCAACCACTTTCACAACTATAAAGTCAGTAAAACAATGGGATTGACCTAGGATAATTTGACTTTAGTGATCCTTCACTCTTATTAAGGTAGTTTAAATAATGCTAGAAAATTGCATCAAAATTAACATAGATAGAGTACTTACATGCTTATTAGTTGTCTATCAACCAATTTCACAACTATAAAGTTAGTCCAACAACATGGGGTTGACTAGGAAAATTTGACCTTAGTGATCCTTGACTCTCTCGAAGGTAGTTTTAAATAATGCTAGTAAAGTTGACAATAGAGAAGAATAGATTTTGATGCAGGAGCATCCAGTGGTGTAAGGGCAATCCTACATCACCCAAAAATATATTTACTTTCATTTATATTTTTTTTGTAGATGTTTTTGCATTTCTGGATACCCTTTTCGTCGAAGAAGAATTCCCAACTTTCAGAACTGTTTTTCTGCTTTTTCTGCTCAACTGCTATTTTTAGCAGGTATGAATTTGAAGGCGTGAGGAGACAAAAATTTAAGGGAAGCTTCAGGACATAATAATAAACACTTTGGTGAAAGAATCAGATCAAGAGCATTTCCGGTTCAAAAGTTATTCAAGTTTCAATTTCTGCTTTTTGCCTTATGAAATCTTCGAGCTAATTTTGAGGTACTTAGAGGCTCCGGATGGGCCTGAAAAATTGGCGGAATACGAAAGTGGTTAGCCTTTAGGCCCCACTTTCCGGCAAGAGATCTTCGCGAGAGCTTTCCGAAAAGGTATTATCATTGAAGATCTGACGGTTAGATCTTGAGTTAGGGCTTCCGAAAGTTGGTGCATAATTTGAATCCCGTTTTTGGCTCCAAAGAAAGAAACGGGCTATTTATGGGCGAGTTACTGTTTCTTTTAGGCAGTTTTTGGGGAAAGAAGATCGCATGCTGCGAATAGGGGAATTTCTGTAGTTTCTTTCTGTAATTTGCATGTATTGCAAAACTGGAGGATTTGAGATCCTCTGCATGTAGGAATTTCATACTTTGAAAATAATAAGATTTGTTAGTTTTTCGGTGTGATTTTCTGTGTCTCGGGTTGCACCTTCATCAGATTTAAAGTTGGCAATGCACTAGATTAGGATTGCATTCCAAAGAACATATCTATGGAATGTGAGATTGACCTAGAGCCACCGAATCAACCCGCATAGAATCTAAGGTTAGTCTATACACTCATAGATCATTTGACTCAAGTTTAAAGTGAATCAATTTTGTAGGTTTCTATCCTTCCCATTCCATCTTCAATTCTAAATTTTTGCACATCTTTCCATTGTATTTTTTTTATAAATAACATTTAATATTATGATATAGGACCCCTAGTGGTTTAATCTAGGTTAATTTATATTGGACACTTATGTGGTTTCATTTAATTAGCTTATATTAACTTGGGGGAAGTGTGTTTTTCTATCACAAATTATTATTTCTAATTTGGTGAAAGCTACATAGTTATGCATGTTTCCCTTATTTTTTAGAACTTCAATTGTAATGTATTTAAAGAAACAATATTTCACTTTAGTTGGATTTTTTTTAGTTTTTGATTGCTAGGTTATGGATAATCAGATTACCTCTTCTAAAATTTTATCATGGAAGAGATCAGATCTTTGGCTCATCAAGCTATCTTCATCTCTTTTCTCTATCATTAAGAATCCCCCATTCATGTTTTAGTTAATGTGGCTTCATGAATAAGCTATATATTTGAATATGGTAGTATGGTGGTTTGAGGGAAGACCTCATTTTGGTACTACTACGTATTCCCTTTTTAAAAGGATTCAATTTGTTAAGTTCAAGATTAAACAATGGAGAAATTTGGTTCTGGTAATATTTTTTGTAAGAAGAATAGGTTCAGAATTAAATTTTTTTAAACCAAAGAATTTGTTATGAATAGATAACAATTTCTATATGACTCCTCTTTTTCTAGAGAGCTTCATGAATAAAAAATTTGGGAGTAGATTTTTTGAAAGTAGAGATTAAGGATTAATTAGCTCCTAGAGGGGGGATTAAAATACCTCCTTTTTCTACAATTCAGTTAAAGAAAGGAGAATTGGTAATTTTAGATCACATTTATTACCTCTTCTCAAGGAATTCAGTTTTCTTCATTTTAGGATATTAATAAAGAATTTATTTAATATTGCTCTTCCTTGATTTTAAGAAAAGTGATCCTACAACAATAAAAGAGTTTAAAAGGTTATCTTAGGTTGCACTTCTTTGGTTACTTGGAAAATGAATGGTATTTTTATGAGACCTGTTACTCTTCAAGAATTAAAAAAAGTTATTTTCCAAGTGAAGAAAGGCACATCTCCTATCTCCAATGAATTTCATATTGATTGTTTTCAACAATTCTAAGAAATCCTGAATGATCATCCTCTATAAATTATGTGTGAATCTAACACTAACAAGAAGATGATTAAAGAAATCAATTCTACTTTTTTGGCTTTGGTTCCAAAGAAAGTGGGGGCAAACTCTTTTCATTTATTTATGTCTATCTCTCTTTAAAATGTATCTTATAAGATCATCACCAAAACTTATTATTGATCACTTTGAAAGATTTTTTTATAGAATATTTGATATTGTTTGAGTAGGGATCTTTGTAAAGGGGCATTAGATTCTTGATAGTATTCTTATTTATTTAGAAGGAATTTATCGTATGGGTTATTAGAAGGATGAAGATATATTTATCAAGCTAGATATGCCCAAGGCTTATGATAGGAGTAGATGGTCCTTCCTTATGAGTGTATTATCTACTTTTTAATTTTTAATTAGGCTGGATAGTGTCATGAGATTTGTGGCATCTTCTTCCTTCTCTAGTTTTTTAAATTGAGTCGTCTTCTATTTTTAGCTTCTAGAGAGTTGTGACAAGGTGTTTCCCTCTCCCCTTATTTATCTATTCTTATGGTAGAGGGTTTGTTAAAAATCCTTAGTAAACAGGGTGTTGGCAAGAAGTTGAGTCCACGTTTTGGCTTAAAAGTGGAAGTGTTTTCCCTGATTTTTAAAATTTGTCACATTTGACCTTAAAATTTGAAGCACTTAGAGATGGATTCTTAAAAAAGGTCACTAATCATAAAATGTAGTACTCGGAGTCTAGTTTCGAAATATGTAATTTATTTTAATACCTAGATGATAAAAAATGATTTTCAATAGGTTTTTCTAAAAGCCACTGTGTAAAAGTCATTTTTTTTAACATACCATTCATGTGTACGTCATCCATAGTTTGACCTAAATAATCGTATTTTTCTAAATCCTTTTGGGAAAATATTTGTAACTCTTTGAAGCACATTTCAATATTTTTTTTGTAATTTTTTATTGAATATTTTTTTCTATTAGTTTTTATTGGCCATATTTGTTGTTTTGAAAATCATCATGTACGTCACACATAAGATGACCTAAACTTATCATTTTTTAAATTCTTTTTCAAATTGAAAAGAATTGTCTGAAGTATTTTTTCATGCAATTCGTTTAAAAAAATATATTTTAATAAAAGTCATTAAATACTTAAATACCTTGATATTTCAAGTTTATGGACTAGTTTTATCATAAATTAATTGAAAAATATAAAAAATAATCCAATATTTTTTTTTTACATATTTAAAATCTAAACTGTCTCATCTATAATGGGTTTTAATTTTGTCACTAAATTCTGCAAAACAAGTCTTAAAACATATGTCCTAAGTCACTATTTTCTTGTGAAATTGATATGACCTTCAAGTTGTAGGTCAAATCAAGTCCAAATCTTAGGTCCAGGTCCCTAAACCGTTTCTCAGACCGAAAAAAAGGAAAAAACCTGACCAAAAATTCAATTTTACAAAACAGGATCTCAATTTGTAAATGAGATCTCATTTTGTAAACGGGATCATGTTTCCTTTATTTATTATTTTAATCATTGAAAAAATAAATAGGATCTCGTTTATAAATGGGATCCCATTTAATACGAGATCCCAATTATTAAACAAGATCTCATTTTATAAATGGGATCCCAATTATTAAACGAGACCATGTTTTATAAAAATGGCCCCATTTTATAAACAAGATCTTGATTATTAAACGAGACCCCGTTTTATAAATGGGATCTCGATTATAAAACAAGACCCCATTTTATAAACGTGATCCCAATTTTAAAACGGATCCCATTTTATAAATGGGATCCTATTTCTTTTTTATCATTTTTTTTAAGTTTTACTAGTAAAATATTACTGTCAATTCTACAACTTGATAGTGTACAGATGACAACAACAATTCCACACATTTTCTATCGAGTTTTGTCTTTACAGGGTCTTGAACTTGCAAAATTTGAATTGAGTTGAGGCATCATTGGGACAATATTTTAGTGGAATTGTGTTCATTTTCTAATTGTTTGAAGGTGGAACAAAGGAGGAAGACTTTCACTATATAAATTCATTTTTACTTAAAAAATTATAAATCATGGGAACACAAGATTGTAATAAGAGAAAAGATAGGAAGGTATTGACCCCTAAAGAAATTGAAGCAAAGAAAGAGGAGGCAAAATGACAAATAGATAGAAGAATGAGGATTTGATCAATGAATATTTTTGAAGCATCCAATTCCACAACTATTGAAGATAAAAACATTGAGGAGACCATGGATGTAGATGATGCAAATTTGCAAGAGGTGAATGTGGAAAATAATACGATTATACAAACTACTCCTGGTATGTCTTCAAATCCACCTTTGAATGATATGGAAACTTTGTTTATAGGATATTTAAAATTTAAGCTAGACTTAACGATGTTGAGATCAATAATATTTGTAGAGATGAGGATTTTAGACATATTGTTGTTAAAAATGAAAATGAAAATCGTATTCGTTCTTTTGTTGAATATGAAGATGAAAATTGTTTTGTTGTTGAAAATGAAAATGAAAATCATTTTGTTTTTGAAAATGAAATTAAAAATCGTTTTGTTGAAAATGAAGATGAAAATCGTTTTGTTGTTGAAAATGAAAATGAAAATCATTTTATTGTTTTTGATTGATTAGGTAGGGAAAGGGCCCTGATTGCTAACAAAAGCAGTACAACAGTCCAACAAATAGTCACTAGACAAAACAATAAAACTGAGGAAGCAGAACAAGAAGAGAACCACTACCCCAAAACCCAACCAACCAAAAACCACATTAACCTATACCAACCACATGAAACATTATATCTATCAAGTGTCCAATAATGATATAACCAGTCCATAATATCAACCATCCAAAAAAAGAGGTTATAAAAGCATAACCTATAATGAGTGCCCAGTAAATTACTAATGTTCTAAAAATATATTAACTCAATATAGTCCTGGCACATAAGGTTGTTACCACTAAAATACCACTTAACAAAATAAAAATACATCAACACAACAAACAACAAAAAGTAAGAAAAACAAGAGTAGAGGATTAGGCATCCTCAATTAGGCTCCATGCCTTCTTCGGGTCCTTAATAGAATCTTCAACACTTTTTTTGAACTCCATCTTGCCTGACAGATTGACATCATCCTTATATTCTTTCTTCCTTTGTTGTTTCTTGATTTTTCCTTGTCTCGAGATGGTCGCCATAACATATTTTTTCATAACCGCATCCACAACCCTGCACATGTTCTGCATAGCATACTCAAGAGTCTAAAACCTAGCTACATTGTCCTCATTTTGTACCATCTTCTCCAGGGTCGCCAATCTTTCCTCAATCCTTTTCACTCTGGTTAATTCTAGGCCCTTTTGATAATCCTTTGAGCTATCTAGTTTCATTGTAGCTATTCCTTTATCCTTATTCAATTCAGTTTCCTCCTTAACTTCCTACACCTCGTCCTGCTAATTAATACCCTCCTCCTCTTCCTAAATTGAGCCATCCACCTCCTCTAATCCTGACTCCTCTTCCTATGGAGAGTTAACACCACCTAGGCTATTTGGCACACACTCTTCAAAGGAGGAATATTTTTCCTCCCCAACATCCTTCTTCCCCTTTTTATCCTCTTCTAAACTCTTATCCTCTAAAATTTTGGATTTTTTACTATTGTTTGACCCCTTGGACACAACCAAAGCAAGGTGAGTGGATCTTCAACCCACTAGGATTGTAGACCCACATTCAGGGTTGTTATCATTGTCATCTAGTATGGTTATTATGTTAGGGTCAAATCCCAACTCATAGATTAACAGTTTCCTTTTTTATTTGTAATAGGAGAAAAGGGGTTGGCCTTTCTTTTTTCTAGTGTTATCTTAAGAAGAGCTAACCAAGTGGGGTCCTTAATATTAGGTGAGGTTTTCGTAGGTTCTTTGGCCAGGGAGTGGGGTTGACTCTCAATTATTTCAATTTTCACAGAGCTCTTAGGATTAGGGTTCTCAATCAAATTGTGGAAAACATTTCTTTCTGGGGTGGTAGAGAGGACATATTTTCATATGGCACAAATCAAGCACTAGTGTAAAGGAGGGTTAGCACTGTTGGTAAGACTTTGTTTCAGGGAAGAGAGGAGGAAAAAGGGTAGAGTTTTTTTCCTAGTGTCTGATATGATTCAAAATAGGAAAATGATAACCATGGACAAACTAAAAATGACCTTCTAACATAAAATACTTCATAACAAAAAAACATACATTATCATAAGGGGGTGGTAGCAGTTCCCTAGAGTAACCATTTTGAAAACGTTGGGATTTTTCTTTAGCTTCAAAAAACTTAAAAATATAGTTTTGATAGTTCCTAGTACTTACCTTTGCAATATTATTCCCCTCATATGCCAGACTCGTAGCTTTGGCTATAAGCTTTGCATCAACCATGAATCGAATACTGCCCAACCCAACTTCACCGTCTTTCCAGGCATTCATGAATTTATGACTCATTTTTTTGTTGTAGCCTTTCATGGTAGAAAAATACAGAGTGAACCTAGTCTTCTCAAACAAGCACCATAGCTCCACATTATTTTTCAAGGATTCATATTGACTCGGTTCTGTCCTCTTCCTCGAACCTCCCATGGTGTTATCTTTAGTTTGAAGATCTTTAGAAAGGAGAAAATACTCAACTCTTCGGCCTTCCTCATTCAACACACACGCAACAGGAGATTCAAAAATCTCAGTTTTGAAAGAGACTTGGTAGTTTTTTATTTGTGTGGCCAACGGTTCAAACCTTCTATTGATGTGTTCAAAATAATCAATTTCCATACAACTCCTAGTCACATATTTTTGAAGCATGTTATTAAATGAAATGATAGTTCAGCCACCTTTACAAATTATGATTACTCTTTTTCTAATTCCCACCTTCACGTTAGTGCTAAGACATGTCGAAATGTCTTTTCTGACATCAATCGCCAAATTTTTAGAGATATGAGCAATAATCACCATTATTTGTTTCTCCTTATCGCATGAGGTTTCTAAATAAGTTTGTCCTTTCATTTTATTTCTTTTTAAATCTTTTAGATTTAACGTACACCATATTTTAATAATGTACCTCCCCTCCAATCTTTTCAGCATGCCTAATAGCTAAAAGAGAAAGACGACAATAGTTATGAAAGCTGGACAACACTGCCAACTCCTCATATCTAAAACAATCATTTTACCCATAATGAATTAATCTGATCTCCCAACCTATCCTTAGATATAATTTCCTTAATTTGATTTGGTAAATGGGTGAAGTACCAGTACTTCCAAACCGAATATTGTAAGCCAAAGTTCGCCATTACATCAACAACCTTGTTGCCCTCCCTATAAATATGGATTATCTTATAACTTTGAAAGAATTGTAGCATATTTTTACAATTATCTAGTATATCTTTTATTTCCCAAGGAGCATCAACCTTATTATTTAAGTAATTAATGTTTAACTTCAAATCGCCTTCCACCATCACCTTAGTATAGTCCTTATCTTTTAGATAGCATATTCTAGCCCAAATAGCATAAGCCTCAGCCAAATTATTTTTTGCTATTCCTAGACCCTTGATGTACCCTGCCACATAAATGCCTTGATAGTTTCTAATAATTCCTCCTACTATCGCCAGACTAGGATTTCCCTTGGAACACCCATCAAAGTTGCATTTAATCCACCCTGGATCCGGGGGAATCCAAACAATGCTTTGTCTTATTAGTTGTTTAGCCTAGTTGAAATTGTTAAGGTCATGAGATAATCCCCATAATTGCTTGATTCGCATCTCCTGATAGGAAGGATTTTTCTTTGACGAAGCAGACTTATAAATCTTAATATTTTATTGAATTTGTTTCCTGATGGACATACATAACTCTTTACTATTCTTAGCAACATCTCTAAAAACCCTATTGTTCATATCTTTCCAAAGACCCCAAGTGAGGAATGGGGGACTTGTCTCTAGATATTGACAATAATATTGTGAGAATTGTTACTAATTTTAGCATCTTGCTTAAAATTAGTGAAGATATGAGTAATTACTTGCTGGGGTACAAATTTTTTATGATAGGTTATCAAATGAACTTTTTTTTTTCAGAATAAAAGTATGTTTAGGATTGATTTGACAAAATCATTCAATAGTTTTGATTAAACTAATTAAATAGTCCTAACAAAGAAAAAGTTAAAAAAAATTCATTCAGAGAACAAAATTCAAGAATCATTCATCTACAACAATTGTTTATGTATAAAACATTGTAGTTTTAAAAGAAAAAATCATTCATTATGATTATAGAATATGTGTTTCAAACATTTACAATTGCATTGACCCAATCAGAATAAATTTAGAAAAATTATGAAAGCCATTGCATATCATGAATAATTCATTTATTGAGAAATATGTTTTTGTGATCCCACACAAGCCATGGGTAGACTAAGTTGTTTTGATTCAGAAAGAAGAAAAAACTATACAACTGAAGAACAGTTAAAGAAAAAAAACACGAGAAAGGAATTCATGTCCGTCATTGCCTAAAGGGCTGGTGTAAGGTTGATTCTGTGAGTTCTTATTGATCTTCATAATCTTTAGACTCTAGCTCCTCAGCTCCCAAACCTGCAAATGTTTCAACAGTTTGTTAGAGCTCAGGTTGTGAATTCCTAAAACATGTTTAGTTCAACATAAAATATAATTTGCACTTGTTATTGAATCAAATTAACTTGATTAAAAATCTGAGAGATAAGTGAAAGCATCCAGAAAAAATCAGAAAGGAATCATTGAATCCATTTTTTATTAACTAGTTTGTGTCATGTACAGATATAGGAAACACAATGTTGCTGATTTTCAGATATCAATATGAGTGGGGATAAATGTGGCTCCCACAAGGGTTGAGCTTAGCTTACGGTAATAACAGTTACTACAGTGGGGAATAAAAAGTAATCAAAATCATTTATATCAACTATTTTAATGGGAATGGACAAACATACATATTAGGTTCACAAAGCATTCCTACAAGGAACAACACGGGAAAAAATACTGAAGAAGATCATTTGATGCATACAGGAACTCAAGATTTCAATAGAATTGCATATAAGGAATAAGAAGCATTTGAGTTATTCAAAGTATCAATGTTGCCTAGACTTTTTCAACTTATATTGATAGTCAATGAGGAAGTTTTAAATCAATTGTCTTTTCACAACCTGCTAGAAGTAAGAGAGTACAATATGGACATTTTATCACAATCGCCACAAAATTCCAAGAAATAATCAATGTATCAACAGTCATGAAAGACAGTGGTTACTGCATAAGTAAAGATAGTCACATGCTAGTCCAACAATACCCCAATAATGAACATTCATCTACATTGAGATGATAAAGAATAATATGATACAAGTGCTTTTCAAGAATAGGGCAGTCAACTGCAAAATGATCAAAACATGAAGCACCTGGAAGCAGAATACAACTACAACAATACAATATTTAGGAATGTGAAATGAGGAGAAAATGTCAAAATAACAACATGCTGACATGGAGACCACCTGGATTACAAATGGTGGCCTATTATTTCTAACATACATAGAGTTCAAGAGATGTAACAACAATGGGAGGGATTCAAAATACCCATTTTTCAGAGAAATGCAAAGATCATATTGAGGTATATATTCTTGCATATCAAATTTAAGGAAAGCAGTCAGGAATGGTTCTTTAGGATAATTCATACAAATGTTTCTAAAGATATGGAGTTTTGAATTTTATCTTCAAAAGCATTCATAATATTCAACTATCATAATACAGTTCACTAGTGTAAATGAATTCAGACAGAAATATCGTACAAAAAAAAAATTGAGCATGAAATCTTAGTAGGAGGGTTTTTACTCATTTACTCTCTTCTAATCTAGAATGGAGTAAAATACAGAATCCTTGTCAAAAATCAAATATACAGGGGCAACCATGAAAATATCAAGTTTTGTTGGAAACAATATTTTGCTGGAAGATCCTTTATCATGTTTTGACTTAGAGTTTCAATGGCGGTCAGGAAATCATGAGGCTTTTGCAAAGTTTAGGAAAAAAACTAATACCTAGTTACAAGGAAAAAAAGGAGTATGGCAACCTATTTTTTTTTTATTATCTCTAGAATTTGAATCCATGGCAAAAAGGAG
Organism: Sequoiadendron giganteum; assembly: GCA_007115665.2. Classification (NCBI taxonomy): domain Eukaryota; kingdom Viridiplantae; phylum Streptophyta; class Pinopsida; order Cupressales; family Cupressaceae; genus Sequoiadendron; species Sequoiadendron giganteum. The sequence goes on from VCHN02000809.1 coordinate 24,181, forward strand.
ATACATATAGAGCTGAAGCAAATAGAATATCAAGAAAATGTTTGGTCGTGGGTTTCTTTGTTGAAGAAAATTAAAATACATACAAGAATTCAGAAATGATAAAACCCGTGTCTCCTCATAAGGGTTTCAATAGCGGCCTGTGTAAAACTTACAAAAAGACTTGCAAAGATCTCTGAAGATCTCCCAGATCAAAATGCAGAATAATGATTACCTTGTGTTTCCTTGCATTATCTTCTGAAGGAGTGAAGGAGGAAAATATACAGGAGATTCCATCTATGCAGCTTGGCCCGAGAGTATCCATGGCATCCAACACAGAAAAATCAGACAACAAAAAGAATATCAAAAAATGGAGATGGTCACGCCTTAATGAACCCTTTGAAGGATTTTGCTAGTGAAAGACAATATTTTTCAAGTCAAAGAATAGTTTACCTTTTTCTTTCATGCAAGAGACCTTCAAAAACATGCATGATAATGGTGTACAAAACACAGATTCCCAACACCAGAGGTCGGCTAGGGTTCTCATCATGATGGTGGCGCATTCTTAGAGCAAGTGAACAATGAAAAAATGTAATATGAAGTCTTTATTATCTTTTTAGGTTTTGATTAACCCTAAAAGGGTTTGATGGGAGTGAAAGGATTTTGCCTTAGGTAGTTTTTCTTTTTCAAAAAGCTTTGTTCCTTTTGATGGATGGAAGTGGCATTTTCTATGCCTTAAAAGATTTTAATATCTTTTGAGAGACTTTTAGTCTTTTATTATTTGACTTACCATTTATTTTGCAGTCAATGTTAAAATATAAATCTTTACTTTTAAAATGATTATCATAAATCATTTTAATAAAGATATCTATGCAAAATAGAGGGGCCATATATTAATGTAAGACTTAGTCTTAAATGTTTTGTATTTGACTTAGTCAAAAGTCTTTATTTTTGCATTATGTTCAAATTTTGTAAATCTCTATTTTAAAATGATAATTATAAATCATTGAAAATATACGATATTTAAATGCAAAATGGAGGGGTTTTTCAAAGACTTGGTCAAATTGTATTTTAAAATGGAGTCTTGAAGACTTGCTCAGATCTTGGAGATGATTGAGAGATTTGTGCCAACATGTTGGAGATAAATTAGGAGTTTGGAGCATGAAATCAAGATTTTTCCTTCAGTTATGATTTCCTTTTGACTTGACTTGAGTCAAGGAGTGATTTGAGGCACTTGAAATATTTTCTCTTACAATTTTGGGCCTAATTTGTATGGGTTTCCGTTTGAATATGGCTCATCAAGCTGTTCAAATTTTGACAACTCTTGGTGGAGTTGGTTGGCAGTTTCATTCCTTGTTTGGAGGAGAGGTTGACAACACATCAGTTTTGGAGCCAAAATTTGAATTTTGAATTTTGGAGGGCCTTTCTATAATTCTCTCTCTTCTTTCATTGTTGGGGTTAGTTCTTGGTTTGGAGATTGCTGTGAGAGCACTATTCACAATTTGTAACTCATTTTCCTTAATGAGATTTACAGTCTTGTAGAGCATATTTTGGCCTTTGTAATACATATACTCATTTTTCCTCAATAGAAAGTCATTTCCTTCAACTATTTTCTTTGTTGTTTCAATATTGGTTGTGAATTGCATTATAAAGTTATGCGTTATCCTTTATTTTATCAGATTCCTTCAATGTTGGATGCAAAGAATGTTATGCCATAGTGCAGGTTTATGTTAGCGATCTCTTTCTCTTGCATTTATATTTGCGAAAACATCATTTTTTCCTTGTGTTTAAGCATTAGAACAGTCAAAACCTTACATAGAATCATTTTTGTAAACATAAATATCTGTGTTGTGAGATTGTTTAGCTTTATTGAGGTTTTTTGTGAGTTTCAAGAACTTTTTCAAAATTTTACAGTTGGTGTACCACCTGTTAGTGATAGATTCTAAATTTTAAGAATATCCTTCTTACTCTTTTCCTTGTCACTTTTTTTAGTATTTTTAGGTTATTTGAAGGGGAACCGGCCCATAATCTAGAGGTCCACTTCATTCCCAGGTCACCCACAACCTCAAAGTGTTCCCATGTGTCAATAGGTTGCTAAAGTTCATAGCTTAGCAAGGGTGCAAACCTTATTTGACAAAAAGAATAGGGACATATAGTCCAACCATAAAAAAAAATCCTAATCGAGGGAGGGAAGACCCGATTAATCATTAGATTCTTTAGGAAAAAATACCAAAATTCTTGAGTATAAAGACATTGAAACAAGTGCATAATGGTTTATTCCTCACTATTACAAAGGTAGCATTTATTCACCAGATACCACCCCCTCTTCTTCAAATTGTCAATGGTCAATATCTTTTCATGCATAACTGACCACCAAAAATAGTTAATCTTGGAAATTAAATTCTTGCTCCAGACCATGTTCCAATTAAAAGCCTCCTTTTGGAACAACTCATATTCCATCAAATCATAAAAAAATTAACTGAAAATATCCCTGAAGTACTTTTTGTCCAAATCCACTCATCATCCCTATAGATTGAGAAGAGACCAGGATCACCAATCTACCTCAAGAGGGATTCCAAAGGAACATCCCAATTTAGTTGTCTACTACCCCTAAGGACAACAATATTTAGAAATTTTTTAAAGTCCTTCCACTTCAGTCTCTACCCTTCCTAGTTTATATATTTAGAAACCCTTTTTCCAATATTTCTTTTCAGCCTGATTTTGATTTGTTGGAGGTTGTTATTTGTAGACTTGAGAGAGCACAGGAAGCCCATGCATCCCCCCAAATTTTTTCTTTATGACCATTTTGAATTCTCAAATTCGTTCCATTTTTTAGAGTACCTTTGACCTTTAGCAAGTTATTCCAAAACACTGAACCATAAGGAAGTTCCTTTTTTCTAAGGAAACAACTTGTATCCTTATTTCCCAAATACTTAGCTTGTAAAATCTGCACCCAATCCTTTTCTCCTTCCAAAAGAAACCATCCCATTTTTTCCAAAAGAGCTTTATTGAACACTTTTATTATTCTTATACCCAAACCACCATTCCTCTTTGGAGTGCAAAAAATATCCAATCTTACAAGTGCCATTTTTTTTCTCTCTTCCAAACCCGACCAGAGAAAACTCCTTTGTATCATTTCAATTTTCTCTGCAATGTAGGCCAAAATGTTAAAGAGAGAGATAATACATCAAAATATTCTATAAGGAGGCTTTTAAAAGTTGAACTTTCCCAAAAAAACTTAGTAATTTACCCTTCCAGTCAACCAACTTCATTTGATTTTTTCCCACAATATAATTCTAGTAATTACTATGAGGTTTTCTTGAGATTAAAGGTAAACCAAGATAGGTAGCTGGAAATTCAGCCTCTTGACACCCAAGGATATTTATAACTTTCTCTTTTATCATTTGGTTGGTATTAAAGAAATAGATCTTTTTTTTTTTTTTTTTTTCTGGTAATTGATATGTTGGTTTGAGAGATGAGCATATCTATCAAGAACTTATTTCCATTGTCTTGCTTCCACAATAGATTCCTCCCCAAGAAGTATAGTTTCATTGGAAAATTGTTGGTGTGAGGCTAGGGGGAGGGATGAAGCAATATAAAAACCTTTCAACTTTTTGTTAACAAGTTGTCTTTGAATATTTCTGCCCAAAGCTTTAGCATCTATAATAAACATGTAGGGAGACAATGGGTCGCCCTGTCTCAGACCACAAACACAAGAGAAGAAGCCTTTCGACACTCCATTAACCAAGACTGAATACTTAGGGGTATTGCACAAGCTCTTATAAGGTTGATAAATTTTCCTTTGAAACTAAATTTATCAAGAACAACAAACAAAAAACTCCAAGAGACCCAATCATAGGCTTTAGAAATGTCAAGCTTCAAAACCATACCTTTTTTTTACTAAGTTCCGTAGAATGTAAGATCTCATGAGTGTAAATAGCCACATCCAAAATTTGTCTTTCCTAAAAAATCCCCTTCTAGTTAACAACAATCAACTTATTTAAATATAATTTCAGTCTATTAACCAATATCTTGGAGAAAATATTATAAGTGGTGTTACATAAATTGATAGGTCTATAGTCATTCATATAAGTAGCTTCATTCATCTTAGTGATCAGTACAATGAAAGTGGTTTTCATCTGATTTAAAAGTCTTCCCGATCTAAAAAAATCCCTGACAACATTGAATAGGTTAGATGAAACAATATCCCAATAATCCTAGAAAAAACTTGGAGGAAAGCCATCTGGCCCCGACACTTTAAAATCACCAAAGGAGAAAACTACCTCCGTAACTTCTTCCAAAGAAACAACTTTGGACATTTCTTTCAAATCTTGTTCTGAGATGACATTTGGAATCACCTACAGAAAGTCCTCCAGTTCAAAATCATCCACCATAGGCAATTCAGGGAAATTTGAGAAGAAGGAGGCAACTTCCTTTGTAATATCCTCCTCCCTCTCCAATCTTGTCCCATTAGGTGAGTCTAAAAATCTGATCATGTTTCTACTTTTATGTTTTAGGGTGGACTGATGAAAGAACTTTGTATTTTTTTCCCCTTCCCTCAACCATTGGATTCTTGATTTCTATTTCCAAAAAATCTCTTCCTTTTTGTTTATTTCATACCATTGAACTCTAAGGTCCCTTTCTTGAACACAAATTTTTCCATCCATCATCTCCAATTCCATTTGATCTTGAATCTCTTTAAGTTTAAGGCTTAAGGCTTTTTTGGTGGTAAAAATATTCCCAAATGAATACTTATTCCAACCTTTAACTTTCTCTTTGATCATTTTCAGCTTTTGAGCCAAACGGTACATGGGAGTACCATCATAAGGAGCCTTCCACCATTATTCTACCAAAGATTTGAAGTCCAGATGAATAGACCACATATTTGAACATAAATGGTCCTTTTTTAATATTATCTTCCCACTCCAGAAGGAGAGCACTATGATCTAATCCATTTCTAGGGAGAGCTGCTAGGGTGAGATTTTGCAAAATGTTCCAATCGGAGGAGAAACAGAAACAATCCGGTTTTACTTGAATTAAATTGTTGCACTATCTTCTATTAGTTCATGTAAAAAGAGATCCCCTCAAAGGAATATCTATAAGCCCCCCAAAGTTTCAGAAACCCAATAAGTCCATCATGCTATCAGAGAAGTCATTAAGACCCCCACACTTTTCTGAGGGATACAATGGGAAATTATAATCCCCCTCAAACATCCAAAACTCCTTCTTTCTATTGATAATAATACCTTCCACCAAATTCTAGAGATCAAGTTTGTCTAATTTTGAGTTAGGACCATAGATATTGACCATGTTCCACCT
>VCHN02002059.1:0-18736 GCA_007115665.2 Sequoiadendron giganteum
CTCATTGCATCTAGGTGATGCTCACAAAAATGAAGTATTAGTACTTCTCGAAAAATCACCCATCCCAACACTACTCCAACTCAAGTGCACTTAATCATTGTGTTTCCTCCAAGATCAGGTCCACTTAGTTTGACATCCCATTAGTAAAACCTTCAGCAAGTGTTGTGGACTATAAACCATTCATTATAGAGTCCTTTTAACTCATCCACTGACAAGTAGGAAGTATTTTCCAATATGTTGTGTTTTACGAACCTCATTATAAAACTATAAATCACATAAATATTTAAGTATAATTTAAAGAAAGACCAAATTTAGACATTATAAAGCTTCAACAGTTACAAAATTAATTTATGAACAAAAGTTTAAAATTCAATTTTTATAACCATCTTCTGAATTCAATGTAAAAATAATAAAGCCAAATCAATAATAGAGCGAGCTTCTAATAGATAACTGTGTAAAAATAAATTATATTAACATATTTTAACGCAAAAACCCACCCATACAAAAATATATAGAGTTATCAACCAAAAACAGAGCGCTCTACCTACCATTTACTCTAATGGCCTGCGGAAATGCCTGTCTTAAATTATATAAACTACGCTTAAGAGAGCCATATCACATTTATAAAGACTGGCAAAAAAATGAGAAGAATTCCGGGAATGTACACAATAATATTAAATCCGATTTTCATCAGAGATACACAGACAACAGCAATATCCGAAAATATATGCTAAGTCTCACTTGAGCACCCACCATGCATCTAGGGTTTGAAGACCAAATAATTTTGAGTCAAAAGTATGGAAGCTGCAAAATCTTTTTCTTTTATGCCGCCTTTTGTGCAGTAGATTTTACTCACAAATGAGTGAGGAAAGAAAGAAAGGAGCTTTTATCAGGGGTGAAATTTTCACATATTTTTGATAAGTAGAAAGAATATATTTACTCCCGAATTCTTCACTAGTGGATCCAACAAAACTCGCTATTGGTTGATTAACTCAGCACTCTCTGAGTTTTGCAGCTATGGTTTAAGGCAAATGGTAAAGTCAACTTTAAATGGATGCACCGCTCATATTAAACAGTTAAAAATACAACTCTTAAAATGTGGAGAAAAACATCAAAATTTTCACTTAAACAGATTTTAGGCTACAGCTGCAAAATTTATAATCAGAAGCCATTCACAATCCCTGCCAATGGGCCATCTGACCAAAACCCATCCAGGTTATATTATCTCAACGTTCACTTCATCCATAACAGCATCCATATCTATCTGCAAAGGAAAGGCTCCATCAAAGTGCTGATGTGGAACAAACTCTCCTTCCTCAATTTCTTCATCCCTGAAGGCCAGGTCATCCAGATGTAAAAGATCATCAAGTTCATCAAAATTTGAAGGTCTTAAATTTTTCTCAGGAACTGAATTCAGGTTTTCTAAAAATACAATCTCTCCTTGCTCGGTTTCTTCATCTCTAAGGGAAACACCCTCTAAATGCACATGATCATCAACATTTAAAGGTTCTACAGCTTTTTCAGTAACTGGATTCAAATCCTTAATAAATCCAATTTCTCCTTCCATGATTTCTTCATCCCCGAGTAGAGTACCCTCTAGATGCAGATCAAGTTCATCAACATTTGAACCTTTAAAAACTGTTTCAGGAACTGGATACAAACCTTCAGATGGTTCAAATTCTCTTTCTTCAATTTCTTCTTCCTTAAAGGGAATGCATTCTTGATATGCAAGGTTATCAAGCTCATCAACTTTTGAAGGTTTTACAACTTCTCGGGGAACTGGATTCATATCTCGTAAAAGTTCAAACTCCATCAAATTTGATTGCAAAACAACAAGAATAACAGGATACTCGATAATAGTTTTCCACGCAAGTTGAGAGCACAACGGTTCCATCATATTCAGGTCAAAATATAACTTTTTTGTACCCTGCTAAATACATAGTTTGAATAGCACATATACCAAGAAGAAATATAAGTCCAGATATTATATATTAACATGAACATATAATAAATAACAACAAAATTTTATTACCTCTGTATATTCCTTCTTGAGCAAAAGCTTACAACTTTCAATGGGGTTGTTGCAGAAATGCCTAAGTTTATGTCGTATGACTGGATTTCCTGGACCAATTGTCAGATGTTTTTCCAGTATACTTCGTAGACTTGCATTTTCATCCACTCTGAACCAATAAACAGAATCTGATGAATTATTTTTATCTCCTAAAAGTTAGCACAAGCGCATCAATTAACCTTTTCACCATTATTCGTGAGAATTAAACATTTAAAGGGGCATTAGCATAAGCGTAGGCAAACAATGATTCACATTTTCTAAGAGAATAATGAATACCAATTTGCATCAATTAGTATTACAACAGGAAAAATTACCAAGAACTTCACTTCTTCAGACATCATCACCAAGGTAAATGGAACTTACCTGTGGTCAATATACGTAACATCTGTTGAATGAAACTGCCACTCAACAGTCCAATAAATGCATTTCCGACTGCAATGTGATAAAAAGTATTCTTAGGACACTGATAATTTAACCATTCATGCTTGTTTGATACTGAAAAAATGAGAAAAAATAGATTAGATTTTCCATATTTCTCCAATTTTTGACACTTGAAGCTCATCGTATATAGAGACCTAACAGCATCATACACACAAACTTATCCTTCATTAATTAGCACACTAAACAAAACAAATTTTTTACATTGCCAACAGTCAAATAAAGGTAAATGCACAAGTAAATTGTTAAAAAAGCAACACTTAGAGTAAAAGATGATAGTAAAGCAAGATGCCCATTATAAAATTTTGAATGAATAAGCAGAAAACTAAGGTAACAGGAATGTAAAGAACTCGTCTTCTATATCTCGCATACCATTTTAAAAAAATATATTACAATTTGTAAAAAAAATGACTAGAAGAGATGAAATATCAAATAATGTTTTAAAATTCAACATAACTCCCATTCAAGGGTGGAAAGAAAAAAGGAGTGTAGGGAAGAGTTAAGTTGGCAGCTCCTGCATGGGGGGGGAGGGGGGAGGTAGGGGTATGAAATTGAATTTTGATGGGGCATCAAAAGGTAATACTAGTCAGGCAGGAGTTGGTTATGTTTTACGTAATAATAATAGTGACTTTGTGCTTAGTGATTCCATTTTATAAGGGAACAAACCAACAATTATGCGGAATGGACAACATTGCTTGCTGGTCCGAAAGCAACAACTTAAGGGGATTCTCAGATTGTTGTTAATGTGGTAAATAGAGGTCAATAACCCGATCAAAACAATTCTTGAAGATATGGTTTTGTGGCAATCAAAGTTTCTTTCTTTCCAGATTTCTCATTATTGCATGCCTCAAAACAAAGTAAAAGACTTTTTGGCTTTTGAAGATTGGGCTAATTTAGCATAAATAATAGAATTGGACCAGCCACCTCCAGCTATACTAATTGTTTTCTATTGTCACTATACAGGGAAATGCTTGGGTTTTGTCTTGAACATAAAAAATTTGGCAGAAGTTGTTTTGCACACTACAGTACTTGATTGGAGCTATGTGAGTGACTTGATTTAATGCATGGGATATCATGCAAGGAGTAGAGAAGAGTTGTTGTGGCTTGCTGGAAAGTGCAGTTGACAATTCAAGATTGGCTTGGTTTGTTGATGGAGGAACTCTGTTGCTGGTCTAGGTTATACCTCTTTTCTATGGCAAGGGTAGCCATCTAGGGATCTGCTCAGGGAAGGCCCATTTACAGAATACTATTTAAAGCGGATTTTTAATTGTGATGAAGAGGGCAATTTGAGGCAAGCAGGGTTTGGCAGACAATGGTCATTTCAGATTGCATGGAATGATACTGGAGGATTTTATGCACAAATTGAAACAGGCTGTGGAGTATGCAGAAACTAGGGATAGTATTGTGGAGTTGCTGATTCAGGCAAAGGGGAGTAATGAAAAAAAGGAAGGCAAGCTGCTTTCAGGAGAGCCAAGGTATGCTTCTGGAAAACGTAGGCATCAACCCACAAGTGCAGTGTTGGAAGCTTTGACAATGCTGTTGTAGAAGGAACTGCATGAGTTGCCCATGAATGATAAGATATTACGGTTCTGCTAAGACCTATGTATGGCCATGAGGTACATGGTGCTTTCTTTCCATAATGGTACTTTGGAGTTGGGTAGCGGATTTACAATGTGGAAGCTAGAAAATGTTTTGTTGACCAGGGCAGTGCAGCAAACAAAGATTATCAAATAATTACAGGTTCATGGTGTGCTATGTCTACTTCCAGTCTGTTTGCACCTATGTTGGAGGTTATTCCAATATCTACCAATAGGGTTTACAGTTGAATCTCAGAAAGCTCGAAGGCCACACCTCCTAGTAGTGGCTGTGCTCAGGATCCAATGTAGACATTATGTTTTCTGTAGGTGGCTTCAGGTGATGCTGGTTTGGTTCTTTTGGTCTTTGATCTTTGTATTATGCTGGTTAATTTTGCAGTGTTGTATGCCTCACCTGTATGGCTGTTGTTGTTTCTGTAACTAGAGTTTTTTGTTGTAGATGTATAGAGATGCTGATTATGTCTTTTTGGGTGTTTTGTATATGCAGTATTGTCTATGCCGTCCTCAATAGATATTCGTAATAGGTATGTTATTGATAGAGTTGGGCTGCGGCTCCATAATAGATGCCCAATAATATGTTTAATAAAAAACCAATTTAAAACATGTAAATTCCCTGCTATTTGGTAAGAAGATTCCACACTAACGATCTTGAAAAATAGACTCATCCCACTTATTTTATTATATGAACATCTACAGAATGTCAAAAGGGTAGCCCAGGCCCCAGTGGAAGTGGATGAGGTTTCCCAAGAGATAATGGCGATGAAGTGGAAGCTTTAGAATCTCATGGTGGCATATGATGTTGGATCCCTGAGTCATCAACATGTTCAATTTATGTTTTGCACTTTACAGTTAACTTTTGTGAGCATGGAGCTGTGTTGATTTGCTATGGTACTGATTTAATTTGGTCTGCCTTTCGTTTTGCTTTCCCCTGGCCCACCTGCACAATGTAGTCAAGGAAAGAGCTACGGTGCCTGTTTGTGTTACTACAAACCAAACTGAGTATTTGTGAAGTAGAGTTCTTTCTACTCATCATAGACCACGATGATTAAGATCTGCCATATTGATAGTGACAGTCTTCTTCCTTGTAAATGTAAGATACCATCTTCAAATGCCAATGTTCCTGAATCCCAGATCATATTCATAAATCTTAAACCAAGTTCAAAAACTGAAGTGTTTGGTGGTTGGTATTCAGAATGACCTCCTTAAGATAATGGCACTACAACTAGCATTTGGAGAGAGGAATAGAATCCATGCTTCTCAATGAAGATTATCAAGGAATCAAGTGTTTCCCTAGAAACAGACTTCTTTGTCTTGGCCAGTGACAAGTGGTCATCCTTGTATTTTAGACCAAGATGTCATCTAGATAGAAGACAAAAAATTTGTCATAATGAGTTTAGGAAACATCACTGATGATGCCCATGAGTGTACCAGGTGCATTGGTGATGGAATATTCAGAACTGACCACTCATAGAATAACACGCTTACATCCAGACTTGGTCATATCCAAAAGTAAAGTCAAGCTTAATAAACCACCTAGCAACCTACAACTAGTCTACAAGATCACTAATCACAAAAAAGGGAATATTTATTCTTCATGGTGATTTTGTTGAAATCATTGTGACTAGTCACCACTAATTATGTTCCTTCAGCACTATGATAGCAAGAGATTTACAATAAGTGTTGTGTTGTTTCTTTCCCTTTTAGAGAATCTGCTTGAACTGGCAGTCTATCTCATCACCCTTGATGAACATGAGTGCTAAGGTGGCCGATTGGCAACTAGGTACCTAGCACAAGCTCAATAGAATGAATGAACAAAAGATTTGATGGCTTCTTGTGAAGTTTGTTAGCATTATCAACATTTGTTTCCATGATACAAAGAGTATGAACCGAGCAAATGGATTTGTTTAATTGATGACCTACCACATAACAGAGCTAAAAAGGAAGTGAGCTGATATTCTTTAGTATCCTTAAGCAATCAATAGATCTTATAGGTAAAGGGAAAAGATGTTTTTTGGCCACTGCCAAATGAGACCAATTTGGTGTACAAGACCCATCTTGTAGAAGACCAAAAGGGGATCACTTATCAATTCACCTAACATGGAAGTCATCAATAGGTATATACTATAGACAAATTAGGTGATCCAGCATCAAATCATAGCAATAAAGTGAAATGACATCAAAATGAATTGTATCACTAGTATGGGTGTGTGTGTGTGTGTGTGTATTGTAATTGGCAAGAAGTCCATCTACCAACTTTTTCGAAATGAAGATTCTATCCACCATTATCAACCATAAAGCTCAACTAATCTATTCTTGATTTGACAGCTGTAAGTAAACAAACCTTCCCAAGTCTTAGCAAATTAGTCATTGACAATGAGAATGAGCTCAAGATGAACAAGTGCTGTGACTAAAAACTTGATATCTAATCTTCAAGTTGTAAGATCTACACAACCAAAAAAGGTCTTTACCTTGATCTAAGGACACAAATGTCATTGATAGAATGACCAAAGTGCTTGTGATAAGCACAATGTTTCTTCCAATTCCTTAATAATGAAGTTGAACCCTTAGTGGAGACATTCGATGATGAGTACTGCCTCTTCATTAATGAGTGAGCAGTGTGAGATGGGCTGGTAGAGGCACAAAAGAAGAGGAATTTTTCTTCTCAAATGAAGAAGATTGGTTGGGATTTGGAGATCTCTTTTTCTGCTGAGCTCCCAATCTCAAAGCCTAGAAAGCATGCTCTAAAAACATGATGTTGTGCAGTGTTCTAACTCGTGTTAGAAATAAGAATACAATGTTGACACAAATTTGATATGAAGGGCATCATTAATATTCAGTGTGCGGGCATTTAATAAAGAAACAATTGAATTGCTCAATGTAATGTTATTTGATTAGCTATATGCTTGGGAAAGATGTAGCCATTGCTATTAGTTTTACTCGAGGGGGTAAAATTGAGCCTTGATCACCAATTTAAAATGTTTATTTCAAGAGAACATCATTATAAAATCATCAGTTATTAAGCTGCATATGATTGCTTTGAAGTTGCTTTGCCAAGCAATCATCAAAAAAGATCGACAAAGAAAATTTACCAAGAATCAATCTAGTAGTAAAATGAACTCTTGGATTGTGTATGGTCTCTATAAAATATTGGTCAGGAATGTCCAACAAAGCAAACCTACATAAGACTGGATCAGGTAATAAAATGAGCAGCTGTTGAGTCGTGTATCACCTCTATAATGTTGCTCATACAAATGAGCCTCAGAAATGAGAAGCTGACCAGATCAGCAAATGCTGGATCTGATACTAAATGAACCTTAAATGATACAAGTAGAGGTGATAGTCCATATACCTCATCTTCTTTTTATAGCAAATATAACTTAATGGAAAAAAGTTTAATTATACACTCGGTAATAATCCAAACATCATAAATGGTCACAACAGGCATACTTGCAATATCTCAGCAAGCCAATGGAAGATTCTAGCAAATACTTAGAAAAACATGATAAATTAAAAACATGTTAACCATTAAACAAATTTACCAGCAAGAGAGGAAACAATCACAATGCTGAAATGCAAGGCAGGGTTACATTTCAGGCTGTAAAGTAATTAAAATACTACATTACCTATCCTCAAAGAAAGAAGCTCTGCACTTACAATTTATCATAATAAGACCTGTTGATCTTATTCTTGGACATGCCCTTCGGTTGAAGTAAGAGGTTTGTGTTACGATTCTTGGCCTGAATGTGAAGTCTGCTCTTGCCTCCTCGCATAAACCGAGCTGGCCTGCTGTCATCTGCACCAGCTCGAGTCCGCTTGGCAGCTTCTGTCATTCTCAAAATCTCCTCTAACAGATTGTAATCTAAATAAAAACAAACAAATAATTAAAAGAAACATATGTAGAAACCAACTTAACTAACATACCTATCTTTTGAAAAATCTATGTAAAAGATATTAAGAGAAATCATTCTCGAGGTGCTTATTCCAGTTAAATCACAATTCCAGTCAAAAATAGGCATCTCAAGAATGATGTATGCTAGTAGAGATATCTTAAATACATCTATCTAGAAGTCATCAATAGATATCAATGTTATTTTATAAAGTTTTCTAATCGAAATCTTACAACTCAAAGGGATTACTACAAAAGATCAAGAAACTGGTGACTATATAACAATGAGAAGAACAACAAATTTAATCAAGATTCATCAAGTTTCTATTTTATCGAGCAAAGATTACAAAAGTAAGCCAATGTTTATGTTATTTGACTTTTAAAAGTATTAGTTATATATCAAATTATAGACTACTTTAATACTTACGAATCACTTCATTTTTATCTGACTAGAGCAATGAAATGTGTTTGATTAGAGCAATGAAATGTCAAAAGGAGTGATGAATGAGGGATAAAGAGGCGTTTTAGGGTTTTATTGCACTTTAAATGTTTTTGTTTTGCTTTTTAAGTGGCCCAGCTCTGCGGGAGCTCCCGGTAGCAGCCAGGAGTGCCCAGGGAGCACTTGGGCACCCCCGAGTTCCCTGTGGGTACACTTGGGAGCGTACCCATAGCGAACCCAGGGGTGCCCAGGCGCTCCCTGGGCACTCCTGGCTGCTCCCCAGCCCGCTCCCGCTCCCAAACGCTCCCGGAGCGGGTACGTTAGGCTAAAAGGAAGAACCCGGTAACATAGTTTATTATTTGTTCATTTAGTTGAGGTTCTTACAATTCCATCAAAGCTAAGACCTAACCAGTCTAAGAGAGGTATTAGAAAAAGGTCACTACATTCCAGTGAATGATACAGAAACCAAATATCAAATAAGGGACTGAAGGTGTCACACAAAGATAAAGAGTTGGAATCTTTCAACACAATGAGATCATTGAAGGATGGATGGCAAAAACAATCAATCTTTTCACCCAAAGTATGCAAATACCCAGATCAAACCATGCAACTATGCAATCGAGTAATGGTGCACAAGGGAAATTATCATCTTCCACAGCGAACCAAAATACCCCACTCCAATCAGTCATAGGTACTAGACTACTGTAAGCCAGTTTCTTGCAAAGAGAAGCCATTCCGTAGGAAGAGGGTATGGATGATCAACAAGAAGATGACTTGAATGTTCTCCATGCTGAATACTGGGCAAAGAATGTTTAGTTTCAATCAAACATCTCCTTAATGAACTGCTATACATTGAAGTCAAAAACCAAAATGAGGAAGAAAGAAGACCCGCCCTAAACCAACCTCACAAAGATCCACAAAGTTGATTCGAGAAGCTCGCTGCCCCCTCATTTGATGGATCCATCAAAGCTTCAACCCAAGCTTGGATCCAAAAAGTGAATACCTATTTCTCACTAAGCACTATCTACAAGGACAAATAAATTAAATTTGCTACCCTTCACTTGGAAGCTGTTGCTCATGAGTGGTGGTACCACGATTTGATTACATAGAGGCACAACTTTGTATAAACATTTGATTGTTTTAGTTGGAGATTTTTGGATCACTTTAAGCAAAAGGATGAGGAGGACACTGATTATGAAACTAATGAGTTAGAACAGCAGCAGGCAGCATTGGAGAAAATTATTAAGCATAAGCTTGAGCAGTTGCTGACAGATAATACCAAGACTAGCATGGGAACAATTGGAGCTCTTTTACAAGCACCACGATATCATCTATTCAGGGTTCACGGGAAGTTATCTTGGCAGTGTAATCGTGAGGTCACCCACAATTTTATTGATGAAGACCTTGTGGCTAAGAGAGATTGAAAGTAGAGGACATCTAAGAGTATAATGTGACAGTTGCAAATGGTTTCGCTACCTCCTGTGTCAAGGTAATACGCATAGTTGGAAAACTCGGACTCGCCGCGGACTCGGCAGCCCAAAAATATGACTCGGACTCGGGACTCGGGACGGACTCGGGAAAAGACTCGACAAGGACTCAGCAAAAAAAAAAACCGTAGTTTTACAAAAAAAACAAGAACAAATTAATGCATTTAGAGAATATAAGAGCTTAATTTGATTATCAAACACTCATAATTCAAAGATTACACATGTCATATGATCATCAAACACTCAATAATTGAAATTTAATCATTCATAGTCATCAAATACTCATAGTTTCACTTTCAATGTATAACATCATAAGTTTATAAATGTTTACATATAATCATGTCAAAGAGAGGAAAACATTAACAACCACATATAATCTACATCTTCCTCTTTCCCCTCCCAATGGTACTCAATTTTGGAGGCCTAGAACTAGAAGGTGCCCGTGTTGTAGTATGCAAACGAGGACTAGGAGATCGAGGAGGGGAAAAATGATATTCAAATGTGTCTTCGTTGTCCTCCATGGCATCCAATCTTGCTGCTTCTTCTTCTTCTGTTGCTGCTCTCTGAAATATTCCAAACCAATTTTTATTTTTATTTTTCAATTAACAGATTTCAAACAATGCACCCGTTAAGGTTAGAAGATAAACCAAAACGTGCAGAAAGCAACTCTAACCAGAATGTACACCAGGATCCCGATGTGGGCAAGGTGTGAGCATTGGTCAGAGGATCTGAATTAAACTGCTTATGCAAAAAGCAACTCTAACCAAGGATGGCGCCGATGATGGCGAGCATATGGTCAGAGGATCTTCTTCTCTAAATACAGAAAGGAACTCAACGTCAAGAATGTGCTTTCCAAACCAAGATGGAATGGGAGCTACCATATGATGGAGATGCTAACTATGCTGAAAGTAAACTCAACACCAAGTATGTGCTACCCAATTCCAGAGTGGAAATGAGGCGACCATATGGCGGAGATATACAGAAATACAATGCAGCTTCAGAATGTAAAGTAAGATTAAGATAAATGCTGACAGTACTACTGTTCAGCTTACAAAATATCAGAAGATGCCTGCAATAAACAAGATTAGAAGCTCTCCACTGCTGCAATAATAGCTATGATCATTCCAAGGTTAATTATGACCTTCCAGATACAACTCTTCACCAAAATACAGATTACTCAAGACTGATATAACAAAACAGCAACGTAATATGCATAACCAACAACCCTAGAATCCACTAAAATGCTCACAACTCACTCAATACTTGCCAGAATGACATGAGACCTGATGCAAACGAAAGCTATAATGATGGCAATGAGGACTAGACCAAGAAACAGCTAACAAATCGAAGTATTCTTTTTTCTAAACATTTGCCAGGCAGACCAGAATGGTGCGGCCAATAGAGAGAAGCGATTTTGCTTTTAAAAAATAAACACTCAATATTAAAATCTGAATCTTTGCAAGAAGGGTCGCCCCTATCAAAGGAAACTCAATGAATCAATACCCAGAACGACTGTATTTTTATTTTCAGATTTATGAGTGAAACTACAGATTCAGCTTGACTTCAGCAACTTCAAAATGAGACTGAAATGCAAATCTAGAACTCCAAAAATGCAAGATACTCAACTGAAATGCAAGATAAACCTATTACAAGCTATCTCTCAACTAGTTGCTATCTTTCAAGCAAGAAGAAGAGCCAAGCTAGGAGGCATTCATTCCTCGAAGCAATCCCAAAGCCATTCCGGCAGCATAACAATATTATAAAACATAAGATAAGAAATGAAGAGCAACTGCCTCCTTATATAGACTTGAGAAGGCTCTCCAGAAACTTCTAGAAGATGCGCCCTAATTCCCTTTTGAATTTGACTTCTTTTCCCTCCAAGTTTGGGTGACCCCTTTTCGAAGGCTAAATTTGACTTTATTTAAAATCATTTCTTCATAAAATAAGCGTCCAATTTCACTTGAGCATTTAGACTTTAGAAAGATCAAAATAAATCATCATGTGATGACCACCCTCCAAGTCCCCTTCTTTAAAACAACTTTTAAGTCATATTACTAGGACAAGGGGTTATTTTATAAAATAAAACATTATTGACTTAAAATAACTTATTTCTCCAAAATGAGACCCTTAAGCCAAAAATCGGAATTACCCAATGAACTGCCAGAAGAGGAAAGTTGACTGAGCTAATGCTGACTGGACCACTGCTAAAAATAGAATTTACTAAAAATAGTAAATTCCTGAAGGTGCTCAGAATGCCAAGAAAAACATACCACTGCAAAGCTCTCTGAAAACCCAGAAAGAATCCGCAATCCAAACACCCAAATTCCAACAAGCAGAACCCTGAATCTTCAAGAGAACCCACCAAACAGTCAGAAACCCTAATTCTGCCTCTGACCTGTTGACAACGCATCGGGAAAAGGCCATCAATCCTTGAAAGGTGTAATGCTAAAAACGGGGACATTACAGTCCGCCCTTCCCAAAATTGCTTGTCCCCTAGCAATACCACCACAACTCCGAAAAATTTAAAACTGATCCATACCAAAACAAGTATGATCCCAGGTTCCCAAATCCGTCTCAGGAAGGACCCACCATGCCGAAGCTGCACCACTCTGATCACATCAGTGAAAACTTCATGCCAATGTTGCACTACCCTTCCTTGTAACTCCAAAGTGTTACCATCCATGATACTCAAACTGAAAGATCTTAAAGGATTGAGATCAATATCATGCAACATCTCATGTCCACAATGTCCCAAATTAATAGTATCAACCATACTACTGTCAATCACAATTCTAAGCAATAGGGAAGATAGTCTACTCAACTCAAAATCGAACTCCTCAGCATACCTCCACATGGTAACAAACAGAACCATGACTGCAAATGTGACATCTTCAAATCTTCTTGCAAAGAGGAAGGCAATCCTTTGCAAGAGCGCAACAAATTCATACTCATGACTCCACATGAATTCCCTATGCCTCAACTGAATTATCATGGCACAACTATGAAGTTTGAAGAAGTTTTTCACAATTCCAACCACAAGAGTCTCCAAAGTGGCTGAAAAACACGCTAAAGCCATCTCCATCAGAAAACTACCACTTCTTTGATCGGGAGTGAGGAACCAACTCTCCTGAATGAAAGTAACTCCATAAGTAAGGTGGCTGGTCTGCCTCCAACCAACAAGCTCGTGTCTCAAATTTTGCTCTTGTCTGAGTTGAAAGTCACTCCCAAGAACTACCGATCGTTGAACTCTCCAACCCATATTCAAAATTTCTCTCCAATCCATTTGTTGCTGAACAAACGGAACCATCAAGTAGCTGGAAAAGAAGGGAACAACTTCAACAAAT
The DNA here is from genome assembly GCA_007115665.2 of Sequoiadendron giganteum. NCBI lineage: Eukaryota > Viridiplantae > Streptophyta > Pinopsida > Cupressales > Cupressaceae > Sequoiadendron > Sequoiadendron giganteum. Next base: position 13,261 of record VCHN02002059.1, read on the forward strand.
TTGGAAATTTGATCCTTATCCCTCCAAAAGTCATTTCCATATGTAATAAACTCTATCAAGCCACGTTGAGGATCCCAAATATGGATACCCAACTGAAGATGATTTCCAACGTACTGAAAAGAAAACTCAATACATTCCCAATTGTTAGTCAAAACCAAGTGCATACTCATGAATCCCTGAAACCAATTCCTGATAGCGTTCACATCTGTGGAACACGAAACAAATGTTGTCTTCAATCCAAACTCCAAAAACGGACTAGTTTGAGCCCAAACATCGTTCCACCCAAGGGATAGATTGTCAAGAGTGCCAACACCGGTTTTAGGTCTGCTTTTCCTCCATTCCTCATGAGTAGTCAGTCTGAAATCATCACTCCTTGCTGCTGTAATGAAGTTACTGGCAGCTACCACAACTTGTCTCATCAACATCTTGATGTCATAGATGTTGAAATTACCTTGCTTCGACACCTCCCATATGGTATCTTCACCCTTGAGCCCACTTATGCATTCATTACTTATCAACGGACGTGGCACTTCCTCATGGAGTGATATCAAAGCATCCAAGCACTGGAAACCATGCTCAGTCTCATTCTCTGTTTCATCTTCCATCTCATAGAGAGGATTGTCATAATCTTCCTCATCACCTTCTTCAAAGAGAGGATTGTCAAAAACTTGAAAGTTATTCCATCTATCTTGCTGATCCAAATCTGCGCTTGTAACTTCAGTCCTTCTTGTGAGACCTTCAAAGTCAAACTCTTCTCGAAGACTATCAAGCTCACAAATTATTTGCTTGATTTCTTCGGCTTTATGTGCATTCTCTTGCTTTGTGAAAATTTTGAAATCAGCAAACTGATTTCCTACCTCCATTAATGCCATTTGAGTTTCTTCCAGCGTAGCTCTTGTTGATTCAAACTCCAGATAAAGTTCATCAAACTTCCTCTCTCTATCTTGAAAAGCACAAATGGTCTTCTTTGCAACTTCAAGGGCATGATCATGATCTTCAACCAAGTGCATGTACTCGGACTTCAAGGTTACCAAAGAGCTTATGATAAATTGTAGATTGGGAAGAGCAACTTCATCTTTCACTCCTCTTTGTCTCTCTTCAAGCTGAGCCTTCCAGTACAACCCTTCAACCAAGCTAAGTGTGTGATCAAACAGGGATAGAGCTTGCACTTCCTTGTCAACGGACACCTTGAATTGTCTGTCCCAATCATGAGAATTCAAAGATGATGAACTGTTGATAGGCTGCAACTGAAAATCAGAACCTTGTCCCTTGTCTTTGCTGCCCTCATTGCTGCTCCAACATTTATGAACTTCACCATTGACTAGAGGAGAATGCTTATTGTCATAAAAAGCATCATACTTCGCAGATTCTTTGACCCCAAATTTGCAATCAGCTTTTTGAATTGGTAAATCAGCCTTGTGTTTTAAAACCATTTTAAACCTTTCTTCTTCAAGAGCCATAAGGTCTTCTAGCTCTTCATCCACCTCTCCATCTTCTTGAGCAAAGGCTATGACAGCCCCTAACTTGAACGAAGAATCATTGAATGTTGTTCCGAAAGTTTCGGACGTAACAACATCCTCCTTAGTGGCTGCAACCAACTTGACGGGGTCACCATGTAGCTTTTCAGAAAAAGCTTCTTCATCAAAAACAACTTTTTCTTTTGTGGCCTTCTCATAACTTGCAATGCAAACAATATTTTGGTCTTCATCAGGATCAAAGGGAAATTCATCCCACAAAGGTTCTCTTTCATACCTTGGTGCCAACACACCCGGATCCCAATTGCTAGTGGGTTGATTAAGATGATCAACAGAAAAAAGCTTATCTTGCTCCCCCTGAAGTGATGACTTCTTAAATAAGTCAAGTCCCAAATCACCTAAGCTGATATCATCAAAAATATTTCTTTCCCATGGTTCGGTTTGCTGGTCAAACCCAAGTCCAATAACGCCACCACAGAAATGGAGTGAAGAACCTTCTATACTTGCTGTTTTGAAAACTTCACCATCCCTATCTTCTTCGGGACCTTCATGGAAAAGTATGTCGCCAAATTCTTCATGTGGAACTTCTTGGGAAGTTGGGTCAGCAACAAGAAGAGAATCCTTCTTCATCAAATCTTCAAAATGAGTATGCATGAACTCATGGGATTCGCTTCCAATATCATTAATATGTCCTTCCTTTTCTTCAACGAACTCATCGCAAACAATAGTCCTACCAAGCTGATCTTCATTACTTCCTATTACATGCAAGTCAAGGGAAGTATTATGGGACTCTACCCTTAACTCTTCACTTGCCAAGGTATCCTTATCGAACTCACGTTCATTTTGATGTGATATGTGCACCTTGCTTGTACCATCTTCACTGCTAGATGGCTGATTTTTCTCTTCAACTTGCATATTTGTGGGTTGCAATTCACAAATAGGCTCTTCATCTTCTTCCTTCTTTGATTCTTCAACCAAAGCTTGTTCTGCTTCCCTTTTTAACATTTTCCTAATGTGGTCCACCATCTCCGACTTTTCGGGCTTCAGAAACGCCACACAATTCAAATGGGCATCAAATGAAACATTGTACTTATAATCATCTGGCATGTTTTGATATTGCTCACGGAGTTTGGCAGCCTCATGTTCACATTGTCTTTTATACTATTTAGCATATTCAATGAAATCCCTCACGGCAAAACTAACCTTTCCTTCCTCAGATACCATAGTTGAATATGACTTCTCACGATCCCTGGACCTTAGAAAATGCAACATCTTTGAAACTTCTGAAAGCTAAACTGAACTTTGTTCTGACCTCAGGTGTAGAAACTGATTTTTCTGTCATTCAACTGTCAACTGAACCTTGATGGGCACAGGATGGCAGGATCTTGGCTCTGATACCACTGAAATATACCAAGCCAATTTTTTTTGCTTTTTCAATTACAACAAGGATAGCAGCAGTACACAATCGTTAGGGTTAGCATTTTAAAACCAAAGGATGCTGAAATAACTCGACGCCAAGCATGTGCTTTCCAAACCGAGACGGAGTGGGAGCTACCATATGACGGAGATGCTAAAGATGCTGAATTAACTCGACGTCAAGAATGTGCTTTCCAAACCAAGATGGAATGGGAGCTACCATATGACGGAGATGCTAACTATGCTGAAAGTAAACTCAACACCAAGTATGTGCTACCCAATTCCAGAATGGAAATGAGGCGACCATATGGCGGAGATATACGAAAATACAAAGCAACTACAGAATGTAAAGTAGGCGGCAAGCCAGCCTCTTCCACTTATCTAGTGGGAAATACAGTAAATGAAAGAGTAGAATTAGAATTGCTGATAGTACTACTAATCAGCTTACAATGTGTTAGAAATCTTGCCAAAGCATAGTAATCCAAGTTCTTCAATGCTGCAATAATTTGTAAGACTTCCTCAATGCTTGACAAACCTCTCTGGACTCAAACCCCTCACAAATCTGCATTTATCTATGACTGATATAACAGACCAGCAACTGAAAGGAAGCAATCAGCAACCCTAGAACTCACCAAAATACTCACAACTCACTCAATACTTGCCAGAATGACATGAGACCTGATGCAAACGAAAGCTATAATGATGGCAATGAGGACTAGACCAAGAAACAACTAACAAATCGAAGTATTTTTTTTTCTAAACATTTGCCAGGCAGACCAGAATGGTGCGGCCAATAGAGAGAAGCGATTTTGCTTTTAAAAAATAAACACTCAATATTAAAATCTGAATCTTTGCAAGAAGGGTCGCCCCTATCAAGGAAACTCAATGAATCAATACCCAGAACGACTGTATTTTTATTTTCAGATTTATGAGTGAAACTACAGGTTCAGCTTGACTTCAACAACTTCAAAATGAGACTGAAATGCAAATCTTTAACTCCAAAAATGCAAGATACTCAACTGAAATGCAAGACAAACCTATTACAAACTATCTCTCAACTAGTTGCTATCTTTCAAGCAAGAAGAAGAGCCAAGCTAGGAGGCATTCATTCCTCGAAGCAATCCCAAAGCCATTCCGGCAGCATAACAATATCATAAAACATAAGATAAGAAATTAAGAGCAACTGCCTCCTTATATAGACTTGAGAAGGCTCTCCAAAAACTTCTAGAAGATGCGCCCTAATTCCCTTTTGAATTTGACTTCTTTTCCCTCCAAGTTTGGGTGACCCCTTTTCGAAGGCTAAATTTGACTTTATTTAAAATCATTTCTTCATAAAATAGGCGTCCACTTTCACTTGAGCATTTAGACTTTAGAAAGATCAAAATAAATCATCATGTGATGACCACCCTCCAAGTCCCCTTCTTTAAAACAACTTTTAAGTCATATTACTAGGACAAGGGGTTATTTTATAAAATAGAACATTATTGACTTAAAATAACTTATTTCTCCAAAATGAGACCCTTAAGCCAAAAATCGGAATTACCCAATGAACTGCCAGAAGAGGAAAGTTGACTGAGCTGATGCTGACTGGACCACTGCTAAAAATAGAATTTACTAAAAATAGTAAATTCCTGAAGGTGCTCAAAATGCCAAGAAAAACATACCACTGCAAAGCTCTCTGAAAACCCAGAAAGAATCCGCAATCCAAACACCCAAATTCCAACAAGCAGAACCCTGAATCTTCAAGAGAACCCACCAAACAATCGAAAACCCTAATTCTGCCTCTGACCTGTCGACAACGCATCGGGAAAAGGCCATCAATCCTTGAAAGGTGTAGTGCTAAAAACGGGGACATTACAAATGCACTCACTCGATCTAGATCTATCGAAATACCTCTTTCCAAGATAATGTGTTCGAGAAATTTACCCTTTGTTACCCCAAAAGTAAATTTCTTCAAGGTTAGTGACACTCTCTATGTATCACATTTCTATAGTGTGGCTCTAATATCATGAACATGATCTCCTCAATTTTTGGAAAAAACCATGAGATCATCCATGTATATTATAATGCACTCTCCAACCAGGTCTTAGAAGGTATAATCCATTGCTCTTTAGAACATGGCTCTAGCATTTATTAGTCCAAATGACATCCTTATATAAGAAAAAGTTCCCCAATTCATAGTGAAGGTTGTTTTCATCCTATCCTCTGTAGCAACCATTACCTCATTATAGGTCCAAATAATCCATCTAAGAAGGACATGATCTATGAACCATTGAAAATCTACAATACTTCATCCAACAAGGGTGGGGGATAATTATCTTTTTTATATGCCTTGTTTAGATTCCAAAAATATACAAACAGCTGAATGTCTCCATTCTTCTTTCTAACTGAACCACCAAAAATAAAGAAGGAAAGAGGATTCCCTAATAGGCTCCTAAGGTTTTTCACCTAGAAGCTTGGTTGGTACAATTCCCATTCCATGCTAATCATGTATTTTTGGTGAGTTCATTCAAAGAGATTGGGGGTAGATGTGTGTGATTGAAATTTGATGATCTAAATGCAACAAAATTAAAAGGAAATGATTA
>VCHN02003791.1:0-13351 GCA_007115665.2 Sequoiadendron giganteum
TTCATGAATTTTTGACCAAGTTAAGGTGGTTAGACAGACGAGCTTTTAAATTTTTTAAAAGTTGTAATAAAAAAATCATAATTAATTATTTACTTGGAAATAAATTATAAAAAAATATGCATCACATTGGGACATGAGTCCTCTAATTATATCTAAAATATTATAAAAAAATATTATCATTTTATTGTGGTTAGGGTGGTCAGACAGACACCTACTTCTTATTATTACCCTGAAATTTAAATACTACTGCATTGAAATTTCAAATTTTCACCAAATAGATTTGTTTTTTAAAGATAAAGGTCTAGTAGTTTAGAAACTACATTCAATTTGCTACAGATTCTATTTTTACATTTTTTTTGAAATAATATAGATAACTTATTCAAATTTTGATGTCAAGTTGTCTAACTCTGATTTTTTGTCTTTTTATTGCCACTTAAGGGCATGTTTTTTCCATAATGATCCTGCACATACCCAAATGCTTGTTTCTATTTACATCATATGTCCATTCTTTTTTAGAATATGTACATATTTTGAGTAGGTATGCATTTCATTAAATTTCAAATCTAAAGCCCTTATTTTTCATTTTTTAGGCTTGAAAATCCAACCCTTTGCCTTGGACCTTCAAGTATAATGACATGAAAACAACAAGAGAAAATTTGATCTAGCAATATGGTTGACAAATTTTATTCAATTTTTTGATAAAATTAAAAATCATTCTAGATGATGATGTCTAGTTTTCAAATTTATATTTTTTATGATTAGATATAATTTTATATTTTTTAATTATTTTTTGTGTAGAAAGTGGTTCATAAACTTGAAATGATAGGTATTAGAATTTTTTAATAACTTTTGATTTTTAAACTTTTTGAATTTTTTTTTTGACTAATCCAAACATTATTCTCTACACAATGAAAAGTAAAATCCTTTTATGATATGCTTAGCTCAAATTATGTTAGTTATACATGAGAGGTTTTCAGAAATAGGGCCAATAAAAAATTAATAAAAAAATTATTTGTAAAAAATATTAAAAAAATCCTAACAAAGTTTCACCATAATGCACATATTTTCTCGAAAGGAATTGGAAAAAATAATTTTATTTAGGTCAAATTATGTTGGTCATACACATGCATGTTTTGGCTCAAAATGCAAGACTTTAAACAAGTCATTTTTGTACATCCTATAAAAAATAACTTTTTTTATTTGGGTATTAGAATAAATTATATATTTGAAAAAAAGACACAAAATTCTACATTTCATATTTCTAGACCATGCTAGGATTCTATGTGTAAGTGCTTCAAGTTTTTAGTCAAACTATGAAAAGCTTTAATTTTCAAGAAAAAGACTTCCACTTTTTGGTCAAAGAGTGGACCCAACTTCTTGCACTTACCCATGTAGGGATTTATTAATTCAAATTAGGCTAGTGATTTTGACAACATGAGGTCCATGAGGGGTTATGTGTTCACTTTGTGTCTAGGTGTTGTCAGTTATATAAGTAAAAGACAACCAATGGTTGTGCTATCTATGATAAAACTAGAGTATATGGATGTTACACATGCAATTTTAAAAAGGTAATTTGCTTACATATGTTGTGCTTAAGAGTTTTGGTTTGAACTAAAAAAAGTGAAAATCAATTTGAACAATCAAAGTTCTATCTTCTTGGCTAAGGACCCCATGTATTATGCTCATAGTAAGCATATATATATGCAATATTAATTTATTTTAGATTCTCTAACAAAGACAATGAGAACATATACATTTTATTAATGTAGGGAGGCTATGGGCCTTAACTTCTAAATAAGTTAAATTTATTTTTATGTTATTGCAATTTAAATCTCAAGTTGTAGAATGTTTATAAAGTGTGATATCTAATTACAATTCTAATGTATAATGTTTATGCCTGCAAATTTATTGCAATGAGTAACTTGGACAACAATGAGGGATTGCGAGATGTTGTTTTATTACTATTTTTCTCTAGATTACTTGTAATATTATTGTAATAACATTGAATAAGGATAGTTACAAAAAAGGTCAAATATATAGAGTTGTGAAGAATTTTTTCAAGATAAGCATGACAATATAATTATTGCACTCACATAGCACCTAAGAGAAAAAGTGGGCTTATTGGCAATGTCTTATGACTCGATCTATGATGCACCATTATGTAAGAGGATTTATTTTCTATTTCGAGGACCAATCTCATATAGTGAGTTGTGAAATTTTTTACCATGATATTTTGTGATTGTGTTTAGGCCCATGGTATTTTTTAATAATAATTTTTAGGCCTCCTTAAGTCTATATTATTGAGGGCTTGGTATGGAGGAGGTAGAGCTATTTGTAGAATCACTCATTATTAAAATACTATCAAACTAAAATAGATTGTATGAGTTTTATTAGTTTGTACTTGTTTTCACTTGATTAATACGAGCTTAGTATCTTAACAAATGGTGGAGTTTTTCCCCAGAAGTTTCTCCTTGTATATTTGTTGTTATGTGTATTTGCTAATATATGTGTCTCTTTATGTTATATATAATATTTAAAAGTTAATCACATGTTTATAAAATATTTTTTGAATAATTAGAGTTGAACCTTATGATTGCACAATCACTATAATTATACAAAAATAAATCTTAATGCATAAGATAAGATAATGTGGTATTAATATGAGATACATAAGAAGTTAATGAACTAACATTGAAAGGTGTATATTAATTTTAGGTAATCTGCCACTATGTTAAAGACTCATGAATATCCATAGAGCTAACATGAAATGCAAAAAATTATGAAGTATTTGCATACAGATTTAAAACATAAAATAATTGTAATCAAATTGATAAAAAACACTATAAAAGGTAATAGAATGTTCCCATTTAGTTGTCAAAGAAATTTTTATTTGAATTTTATGTGATAAGTGAGATTTTGGAGGCTTTTACCATTCAACGACAACTAATTTACCATTAAACGATAACTAAACTTTTTTTTCGACGTCTCAACAATAGTTTGTAGGCATGAGACTTGTTTTAGGCTCAAATATCACACTATATGTAGCCTATCAGCTAGATATATTTAATTATTATTAATTTTTAATTGTTAATAGTATTACAATTAATTATTATATGATTTTATATATATTTAATTGAATGGTTTTGAAAATTTTATTTCATGGGAGTAATTAAAATGAAAATGATAAAATCTTGAATAATTTTATGTAGGAAATCTTGCCAATGCATATTTTAAACATATCCTTAATGTATGAGGGCTACAAAAATGAACTCCAAGAGGGATCCATGTTTGAAATTCTCTCAATTTGGTTTCCCTCAACATTGCATACATGATATGGGGTAGAGAAAATCCTTCGTGTTGGACTAGTACGAGAACTAAATATATTCATAGAATAATGTGAATGCCTAAACACTTGTAGTGGCATAAATTTAAACCATTATGTTTAGGCTTCTTTGACATCTTTGTTCGATCAATTTTACTTCATGTGGATCTTGACGAGTTGTTCAACAACAAGATTAGACATGAGAGACAATTCTCTTGGGTGTAGACATGAGAGACAACTCTCCTTCCATTACTATAGCTGCCACTACTCTCGCCAAGTTTTGAGAATTCGCACCAGGGGATGCTTCATTTGATCCTTTCACTATAACAATGTTCAAGCACACCGCTTGTGGTGCCAATGGAATTCATCCTCCCACAGTCCCCACTTCTATGGATGGCATGGTCATCAAAATGTGCAGGTCCTTTCCCCCATTCTATTGAGAAGTGTCTCAACCTTTCTTTTCTTTTTAATTATTAATTGTAAATTTGTAATTATCTTTTAGTTGTCATGAAAGTTGCTGAATGCAAATAGGACAATTTTCAAAGTTTTTTAATTGTCAAATTTTAAAAGAGCATCAAAAAAAGGGGAAGATAAATGTGAGTTTGGTAAAAGATAAAACATATTTTTAAGTTGTATGTGCACATTACTAAAAAAAGGATAAAATCGCAAGTTGGAAGATAAAGTTTCTTTTCTTTTTGATTTATGAATAGATGGTTTTGGAAACCATTCTTGATTTATGTTTTATGTCATGCCTATATATTTAGTGCTTGAGTTGAAGAGAAAATAAGTTAAGTTGCATGTTGTTGAAGCCATGAAGTGGTGCAGTGATTCAGAGGGAGAATTTGTATTGATGTAACTCATTTGAAGGATTAATAAAAGTCTTGGATCTCTTTGGGTGAGGAAAATTTTCTACAAGGGTTTCTCCACACAATTCTTGAGTTATGGTTGCATCTTTAGTAGTCTAGTTTTAGTTGTGTTTTATTAATATGTTAATTTGAATAAATGAATTTACCTACGTATTTTCATTGTTATAATTTATCCTATTTTTCAACATTTGGTATCAGAGCCATGTTGTCTTTGATTAGAGAAGGGGATGCCTTTCTTTGGAGTGTTTGATTGAATTTTTTGTTGCAATGGGAGTGTGTTTTTTGTTTCTTGTAGTTTCAAATTCAGTACATGATAAGAGATCATGGTTGGCTCATCTCGGCTGGACATTGAGAAATTCAACAATATTGGGTATGAGCTTTCGAAGTTAAAGATAGAGGATCTCTTGGAAGAAAGAGATCAATGGTTTTTTGTTAATAAAGAGAATAAACCAAAAACTATGTGAACCAAAGGAAATAGGGTGTGTCCACCTTTAGGAGATGGACAACTTAGGGGACCCTATTTGACTCTTGGCTCATTAAAGGAAACACTAGAGATCTCAACCTAATGATACAATTAGGAAAATAGATGACTGTAAGGTCTCCTTGGGTGTGATTAAAAGAAGGGGTTCACCACTAAGAAAATTCTTAGAAAGAAAGAAATGAAAGAAATATATAAATCTAGCTATGTGACCTAGAAAATAGAACTTGAAATTAGAATAATAAACTGAGAGAAATATAAAAGTACCTGGAAGATCATAGATGATTAAACAAGGCTTGAAAACCTTGAAAATAATACTTTTGAGGTGTACTAGGAATCATAGGCTAGACTGGGTGATTTAGTCCTAGTATAGGATTTTTGGGTAGGATCTGCAATCTCTAGGTGACTGGTCAGAATCTTCTAAAAATTGGTAAAATGGTTGTACTAGGACTCATATGCCCAGACTGTTGTAAAGTGTCCAATTTTTTGCAAAGTGTCCCAAGAGAAAAATTTTGAACTGAAAATTTGTGAGCCTCTAAAGATGGATTAATAAGAACTTTCCCACTAGTTTCATGTAAATAGGCTGGATATCTTGTTCTAGATCTAATTTTTCGTGAGCCTTGAAAACTTTTTATGACAACTTTGACAACTTTTGCAACTTTGTCATTTTGGTACTTTTGACGGCTTCAAATCCACTTTTTCTTCAACCTATAAACCTGCAATCACACAAAGAGAGGGAATAATTGTTGTTTTGTTATGGAATGGGGGTTTTCCTTGGTCAAACCCCGCTTTGGTAATCAAACCTGAATGAGAAATGAAACATGAAACATAAGATAAAATAATAGAACCTTGTTTGAAACCTTGTAGATCTACAAAAAAGCATGAAGCGACCTTAATGGATGTAGATCTTGATCATGATTCTTGATGAAAGATAATACCTTTGAATACTTGAATTGATATTGAATCAATACATCACAACATTAGCTCAAAACCACATGCATGATGCATCAAGCCTTTGATATGATAATAAATCTTGATTGCTGCAATAGTATTCTACAAATCTGCCCTTGAATGCTCTTGAATAATCTATAATTCTCTTGATTGCTTATGAAATTATAGGATTTCTTGACTCAAAATGGCTAGGTCTTGTTAGGAGAAATTATGTGAAATAAGTTTGTATTTATACTTGTTTATGCCAGATTTCCCAAGATTACAACACTACAAGTTGACATTAGATCTAGGAGAATAAATTTCTACCAAGAATTGAATTCAAAATAGGTCCTGATTTAAGCGAGACTCATACATCAGCTGGGGCATGTGAGTCCCAATGGCTTAAACATGGGACATAAACTCCAAGAAGTGTCTTGTTTAATGTGAAATTTGAAATCAAGTCCCGAAACTTAGGTGGGAATCATATGCCCAAGGTGGTGTATGAGTTTGAGATCACCAGATCTAGAACACATGACCCAAAACATTGAATCATGATTGGTTATTTGATAAGTGTCAGGATTATCCATGGAAAGATGCAATTAATAAGGCTTGTGGATGCAAAATAGGACCAAATAAGGCATAAAGAAGCCCAGTTAATTAATAAAGCCCTAGATTAGTGTGAAAGTGTAAAGATACAGTTTACAACACCCTCAATAAGGCACAATTAGGTCCATTTAGTTGAAAAAGGACCTAAAATTAATGTGAATGTGTAAAAACATTACAACACTAAATCAAGGCAACATTAGGCTCATTTTGATATTAACTATTCCCAAATTAAGTGGGAAAAAGGGATAATTTTTTCTAAAATATATTATGTGAGATGAAGACTATATTAAGTTAGATAAAAAGGCTCATGACACTATTCATTTTTGTTTATTTGATTTCGTTCTATTGAATGTATCTAACGAGACTATTGCATATGAATTATGGAATATAATAGGAGAGATATACCAAACTAAGAGTCTCATTAACAAGTTATTTCTAAAAAGAAAGTTATATTCTCTTAAAATGAATAATGGAGACTTGATTGCAGAACACTTGAATTGATTTAATCTAATATCGAGTCAACTATAGTCAATTAATTTTAAGATAGATAAGGAGGATAAATTTATTTTATTATTATGTCCACTACCTAAATCCTAGGATAACCTTATTATTGCAATAAATGGTTCTTTTTCAGATGATTTGCAGTTGGATACCCTCGGTGCCACTCTACTTTTAGAGGAAATGAGGAGAAAGACTTTAGAGGGGTCTAAAGATGCATTGTATGTAGGAGGTAGATCTAAGGAGAAAGGTGAAAATGACAAGTCTAAGGATCATTCTAAGTCTAATGGAAGGTCAAAATCACTTGGTAAGAGTAGATTGAGGTGTTGGAAGTATAGTAAATGGGGGCATCTCAAAAGGGAATGTAAGAATAAAAAGAAAAATAATGATGATTCTTCGATAGATAAATCCTCTGATGATGAAGCTACTGATGCTTTTATTATTTCTATTGTGAAGCAATTTTTTCCTTTGTATATCTTTGTCTTTCGGATTTATTTTGTCTCCAAGGTGATCCACACGGAGGGAGCTTGTATTTCTGATAGACACGCAATACACCACATGGTAGTTGCGTGTGTCTCAATGAGCGTTCTCTCTCTAGTTGGAAGTTGGACCATATGTTGACCTGACAAACATTTTCAAGTTTCCTCTTTTTGCAGAGATGAGATTACCCACTCTTCTGACACGTCATCCTTTCATGCCATGCACCTATATAAAGGAATGTTCAACTCAGAGTCCATCAAAATGTGCTATACCTTTTTCAGTAAAGAGATGTTAGTCGGTGCTGCCAAGGCCACTTGGGTGACCGACAAGGTTCTGTCAGACTATCTTCTAGGATGAAAGCGATTATGAGGGCTAATCCTATTGAAATATCTAAACAACATAAATGTAGTAGTTGAAAGTTGATGAGAAGAATTTCAGCGACCCAATAAAAGATCTAGAATTAGATTTCCAATCTATCTGATTTGGACGTTTGGTAGCCATTTGTTCTGGAGGAGGTCAACATTTTTCTCTTCTACGCAGCTATATATAGAAGACAACACAAAGTAAGGGTTCCTGAATTTTTCCTGTTGGAGAAGTTTTCTTTAGTTCTCTTAGTTAATATAGAAGTGTTTATTTTTAAAATTATATAGAACACTACTTTACTCTGGCATGTTATGTCTATTTCATAATCGAACTATTGTCGAATTGGGATCCGATCTTTGTTTTAAAGTTCATTTGAATCTAAAATGCGAGTTATCTCGAAGAAATACATGAAAATGTGGATGATATGGTCTTTATCAATCTTTATTTGATTATATCTTTGTCTAGAATAGAACACTGTGTCTTGCTTGATCTAGATAGTTTTGATTATCAAAATTTCATGTTGTTTATGTATATGACTGAATCATAAGCTTTAAAAACTGGACTATGTCATTGGACTTCTCTATTTTCTTTGAAAGGTTATCATTTTTTCATAATATCCTATATAAAGAGGGAGAGTTTGTATTGCTTTTCAAATATTTTTCTTTTAAATATGGAACTTTTTTGTTTGATTCAAATCTTAATATGCATTTCCTAAGGGTTGATTGAATGACTACATCTATGCTTGTATCAAGCCTCTGTTGTTTGTTCTCCTCCCACCAATTTAGAGCGCAAGTGCAAGGGATGTCCGTAGAACAATCTTGAGATGGACATAACACCCAATCAGGTGCTTTTCTCTTGGATGGAAGAACATGACTCATTTTTTGAAAATGAATTCCTGACAACCACCCACAACAGGTATAGTCAGATTACAATACCAGATCCAAGAGGAGACTCACCAGGGAATACGTGCCATAGTCTCTCCCTCATTCCCAGCCTTGCCAACCGCCATCGTCTGAAAGACCTCGACCCCAACCAACTATTCAATCAACTATTCAGCCGAGTCTACAACAATAGATTATGTCAGTACCTGACAAATTGCCTAATAAAACATTGAATCCGTTCACAACGGATTGCTTTCCATAGAAGCCCAGGGATATTCCTCCATTTAGACCCAAGGCTCAGCCAATTAGAACAATCAATGTAGTAGAGTAGATGAAGAAAGTGCCTGCTAATGTGTCTCTATGGGATGTAATATCCATCCTGAAGGAAAGGTCATTTCTGGAAGGAGCACTTAAAAATGAAGAACCAAAGCCGCACACGGACAGAGCTCCACCATGTGATCCAAATAAAGACGAAGTCCTCATGTCGGATCCTCAAATTCTGAAGGCCATAGCTTACACAAATGATGTGGAGAAAGCAAAGGAGGGAGAGGTAAGCAGTTCAAAGACTACTCCTTTATTTCTAACATTAATTGTGGGGGATAAGCTTCTGCACAATAATATGATTGACTCGGGAGCCAATACGATAATCATGCCAAAGCAAGTGTTTGATGCCTTAATACTCAAGTATGAAACTTTGGAAAAGGGAATCATGCAGTTGGATGGAAAGAAGGTTCTGATGGTTGGATGGATAACATATTTATCCTTAACCATTTTTTCATGTCTAAGCCAGATAGTCTCACAAGAGGTAGTAATAATCGACATTCCCCTGATCTTCAGGATGTGTCTCTCCAAATATTTCACCACCAAGCTAGGTGGGTATTTGGCACTAGATTGGTCCCATTTGATATTAAGAACTAAGCATGGGGCGAAGATGAAGATTCTTTCATAATATTTACATTCTGAACACATAGCGGGCAATGATGTTCTTTTTTTTGAGGTTGCAGATACTTATTTTTCAAAACAAGAAGGGTATTGTGTTGAAATGCTGGAAGATGAAGAAGAGACAAGCGTGTGAATCCCTGAAGAGGAGGTTCTCCTTAACCAGCTCATAATTTTGACCCATTTGGCAATTTCCATGCCATGAGATTAGGTACTTATGTCATATTTTATGATGATGCAATCCATCTAAAACTAATAAAAGATCGAGTAAGCTATAATGATCTAATGGATAATCGCTTGTGGAACATGTACTTTGATGGCACTAAATGCAAAGGCAGTTCTAGAGTAGGGGTCCGATTGTTTTCTCTGATAGGATCCAAGACCCTTAAGGCTTATCATTTCTAGTTTTTGTGCTCAAATAATGATGTAGAATATGAAGCATTAGTCCATGGTCTTTTCCTTGCCGAGTGGATGGGTGCGAAAAGATTGCAAGTGTTTGGAGATTTTGAGTTGATAGTAAGCCAAGTACATGGCCAACCGACAATAAAAAATACTAGGGTGAAGGCCTATAGACATTGGATATGGGACTAAATTGAAGGTTTTGAAGCTTTCAATGTACAAGTTATTCCTCAGTCCCTAAATGATATAGCAGATCGGATGGCTTCCATCAGGTCACAGTTTGAATGTATTTTTGACTCTAAACAAAGTACAGCCTACATTATTATCCGACTATTAATTCTTGACAATGACCAAAAATGACAGGTATTTGAAGATGATACCCAGATAGACACCTTCATTCGTGAGTCTGAATGACCTTCTGACTGTTCAAAATTATGACCCCAAAAATCTGAAGGACATGTCATTCAGTTAAAGGGCAAGAAACTTCCTCGAGGTTTAATTTTCCTCAAGAATTTGTTTGATTGCAAGATGTCAGGAATGGCAAGGAAAGGTTCACAACTGATGAAAAGGGTTAGGAAGAGTTGGATGTCAACAACAGTAGAAGATTGAAAGTTGAGAGAAATGTATAGTGGGAAGACATAGAAAGGTTGAAGATTCTATGTTCTAAGTATGAAGGAGTTATAGCATGGACTTATGATGATCTCAGGGGATACGACCGTGGTATAATTCAGCATACCATCAACTTGGAGAAGGGGTCAAAGCCTATCCCATAGAAGCAAAGGCCTATCAATCCAAAGGTCAAAGAACTAATGACGCAAGATCTCACTAAACTGATCGAATCATGAATCATTTATCTAGTTAAATGTTCAACTTGGGTGTCTAATCTAGTAATGGTTTGGAAGAAAAATTGCGACATCATGCTTTTTGTCGATTTAAATGGGACCTAAATAAGGCCTTGATGAAGGATCATTACCCTTTTCCATCCATGGAGCAAATCCTGCAAATAGTTGTCGGGTCCGAGATGTTCTCATTACTCGACGAATTTTCAAGGTACAATCAAGTACTTGTCAAGGAGAGCGACCAACATAAGATGAAATTTACCACCGAGTGGGGCACTTTTGCATATGCAAAGATGTCCTTTGGACTCTCAAATGTCAGTGCAACCTTTCAGCAAGCCATGGACATCGCTTTTGCAGGATTGATTAATTCAATCATTTTGATTTACCTTGATGATCTGACCATCTTCTCAAAAGTAGAGGCCGATCACTTTGATCAACTAGAACAAATTTTTCAGAGGTGCTAAAATTTTGAGATCTATTTAAATCCCAAAAAATGTGTTTTTGGAGTACCTCAAGGTAAACTTCTTGGTTTTGTGGTGTCCAAAGAGGAAATTGCAATAGACTCTGAAAGAGTCAAATCTATATTGGATTTTTTTTTGCTAGTAAACCAAAAGGGGTTACAATATTTCTTATGGAAGATTAATTTTGTCAGTCATTTCATTTCTGACTTTGCAGGCATTGCAAGGCCCATCACCTTGATGCTAAAGAAGAATATAATTTTCAAATGGACTCCCGAAGGAAAAGAATGTTTTGAGAATATAAAGAAGGTTATTTCCACTGCTCCAATATTGGCCAATCCAAACTTCTCTAAAGATTTATTGTTATATGTATACAGTAGCCAGCATAGCATAGCTTATGTGCTCACTCAAAAGGATGAGAAGAATAATGGAGAGCATTTGATTGCTTTACATTCAAGATCTCTCAAAGGCTATGAGGCTAGATATAACTTTGTAGAAAAATAGGCATTTTCCATTATCAAGAGTCTCAAAAAGTTCTAACACCTAGTGTCGACCAATAAGATCACTATTTTGGTCGCTCACCCAAGTGTAAGGGAATATATCACTGAGGCAGAGATAACTGAAAAAAGAGCCAATTGGATCACCAAGATCTTAGAGTATGACATCAACATCAAGCCAACCAAGCTGGTGCAAGGAAGAGGCTTGTGAAAATATCTTGCAAAAGAGTCGAGTTCTGAACCCAACAAGGAGACTGATCAAGTCCTCTCGAACTAGTTTGAATCCAAAAAATCCTAGGTGATGGATCAGATGCTATACATGTAGGAAGGGTACTACCCGACAACTCTCCCCTTCCACAAATGAAGATACTATCAACTTCAAGACACTAGGTATGTGTTGGTGGAAGGAGTTTTAGTCAAGAGAAACTATTTCAAAGTGTTGCTTCGATGCTTAGAGAAATGTCAGTCAGATAGGATTGATAGAATTTCATAGCAGTCCCGAGAGAGGACATTTTTCTACTAAAACCACCACCCTGAAAAATAATGTGGGCAGGATACTATTGGCCCTCAATGTTTTCAGAAGTGCACCATTTGGTGCAGAAATGCACTCAGTGCCAATTCTTTGTTGGCAAGAGGAAAAAATTTGCTTTGCCTTTGAGTCCCATTGTAACTGAGGAACCTTTTGCTCAATGGGGTTTGGATTTTTTCAGAATGATAAATCCTATCTCCAGTGTTGGTCATAAGTGGATTCTCACAGTGATTGATTATTTCGCCAGATGGATAGAATTTGTCACCCTGAAAGGCACTAAAGAAGGTGAGATTTTTAACTTTCTAGAAGGGTTGGTGACTAGGTTCAGTTCTCCAATGACCATCATATCTGACAATTCTAGGGCCTTCATAGGTTTGAAGGTATAGAATTTTTCCATCAGGAACAAGATCTACCTCAAGACCTCTTCAAATTACAACCCACAAGGGAATCGTCTAGGAGAGTCAACAAATAAAAACCTAATTAGGTTAATCAAGTGCATTGGGTTTGAACGACAAAGGGAATGGCATGAACATCTGTGGGCAGACCGAATCACACTGAAATAGATCTTGAAGACATCTCCTTATGAGTTAGTCTATGGAAAGGAGGTAGTTTTACCTGTCTCTATGGAACTACCTGCATTATAATTACTAAAATCCCTAGAAATAGAGGAAAACAGTGGAATGGAGGTACGAATAGTCGAACTTCTCGAATTGGAGGAAAATAGAGAGAAATATTTTGAAGCTATGATCAACTACCAACAAATAGTCAAGGGATGGTTAGACAAAAAAACTTCCAACCCAAATTTCCAAGAAGGGAGCTTGGTTCTAAAATATGATGAGTGCATCGCAAAACCAAGACAACACACCAAATTTGAATCATTATGGAAGGGCCCCTTCTGAATTAGTGTGTGCAAAGAAAGGAATGCATATGAATTAGAAGATATGGAAGATAATGCTTTGGGGATACTGATGAACAATATTCATCTGAAACCATTCCATTAAAGTATGATATTCTTTAAAATTTTCACAGATATGTACCATATGTAAAAAAATTGTAAAAAGTTTTACGCTTTAGATTTAAAGAATAAGCGAGGCAACAGAAGAAGTATGAAAAGCTATTATATATATTTTATATTTTTATCGAATTTACAGTTAGGGGTAGCCGAGGATTAGTTTTAGCAAAAAATCTCTTTCAAGCAAAACCCAGAAGAGGTTATTCAAGAAAAATACAAAAAGAAAAACAAAATGGAGGCATTTTTACAAAAAA
>VCHN02004211.1:0-12372 GCA_007115665.2 Sequoiadendron giganteum
GAATATAACTTATATATATTTGTATATATATATATATTCATTAGCATCGATCACAATAATAAATCGTTTAATATACGCATTCATATTTCATGTTATCATATATAATATCATCACTATCTCATTTGATTGCAAAATCTGACAAAAATGTCCGACGAAAGCTATATAATTAGATGTATCATCAGGCACTTGTGCAAAATTTTCATTTTTTAAAATTTTTATCCCCAACGTTCATTGGAATTTTGATGAACCTTATTTTTTGCTGAAATTTCGACGGACTTGCAAAGTTAAATTGTGGCCAACATAAATAAAAATGAGCTCGACTATTTATTGTGACAGTGTTTTGCTCGACGATTTTCTTGGGGAAAATCATAAAAAACTCAAGAAGATATCAGGTGGTTGAGGGTAGTCATTGTCTTTTTCTAGAATTCATTTGTGAAGTCAGATTTGTACTTCCAGGTTTGAAAATCATATTTTAAAGCAACATCTCATCAGATTTCATTTTTAGTCTTGTGCATTTTTAGACTTTCATTTCCAGATTTTAGACCTGACTTCACAAATTCTTTATAAGGGAATTGTTTATAATTGATGGAAAATTCTTGATGGATTTGGACAAAGATTATATTTGCAAGGTTTCAATTTTAACCCTAATGATCAATTTTCAATAGATTTGGGAGCCATAACTAGATAATATCAAAGGCATAGGGATAGCTACAGAGTGAAATAGTTGTCAAGATTCAAGCCTAGAGGGTTGAACAAAGAATTGGGAATGTTTGATAGTGGATAGTTAGAGCCATTTAGCTATGATATTTTTGAAGACTACTTCATAAAGATGTATTTTCCCTTTGCCAAGTTTCAGAAATAGATTTTAGACCTTAGATGCCAGTGTCTTATAAAAGCAGTTATGGTATATCTGTTACCTGAAGTTCTTGAATTCATCTTGACTCTATACAAATGTATCTATTTTTTATTTGAACAAGAAAGAAAGAAAGCAACCAATTTCTAAATATTGTGAGATATTTAGAGCAACAACCTAAAAAATGAAAAAATGAAGGTCAAGGCCTCTCTATTTTTCTCAGTTCACTTAAACTTTTTAGATGCTACCAAACATCTAGCAAGCTATAACTATCATGCAGATTATATGATTTCTATTTGTTTTGTACTTTGGAACAGTTTACAAGATGAAATTGTCTCCTCATGTAGAAGTATAAGCTGCCAAATTCCTTTAGGAGTTGGTATAGGAATCAAAAGATGAACCTATCAAATTGGAAACCAAACTTTTTGTGGTAAGAAGAGTTGATTTTGACATGAATGGCATGTTGCAACAGCTTTATTAAGTAATACAATTTATTTAGTTATTTGACAATTTGGTGATTTGTGTGTAGATATGCCACCATATGAAACTGAGTGGAAAAGAGCACTCCTTACCTTATCAAGTAATATCCAAGTAAGATGTTATAAAAAATAACTTGTACTTTTAGTGAAGCTGGTCAACCTACTCATGCTTTTCCATGCTTAATTTTTTCCTTTTGGATTGAGCTACTTATGATAATTTTTTAACTTTCCTTGCAACCTGTGTATTACCCTCTCAAGTTTTTAATTGGTTAAAATAAATCTCTTATAAAGGATATAAAATTCCTTAGTACTTTAGATTGTCCTTTATGTTAAGGGAGGCATCTAGCTATTGTTTATATAATTCAACTTTATTTGAGAGTAAGCATATTTAATCTCTATGTGGTAGATTCAGACACTAAAACAAAGTGTTTGACCTTATTAGGAAAAATAAAGCAAAAAACGTAAAAGTGCATCACATCTCTGTTGAAAGTGACCCCATATCCTTTGTGATACCTTCCCTCTAGCAACTTGACCATCCTTTGTCTTTTAGGTTATGCATGAGTTTATTCATTTGATTTCAATGGCCTTGCATAACACTTGAAGAAATTAATTGTGGTAGCTACTTGAGATATTGTCCATGCACTCCTTAATACACTTGTAGGTTGTCCTCTTTTGAATCTTTGTGAGATAGAAATATTTATTAGTTTACCATACTACTATGAAAAAAATGAACCCTTGACAAGATTTATGATGTTTTAAAAGCCCTCTTGACTGCTTAGTTACTTTTCTTTATGTATCTTTTAAAGTTCGCAATACTACCCTATCACTGTTATTATTAATTTCAATGGCCCCTTCATGGTTATGACGTAGACTAATCATTGTTTATTTGAATAGTCATGACTGTGATCTCCTTTTGGGAATCTATAGTAAAGTGTCATGCTTTCTTTGAAGTCCATTTCCTTAAATATTTTCTCTTTGCTCATTGCTCCTTACCTCTATAGTATCCCTATATTGTATATACATAATAATAACAATTATGGTGATAACTAGTGGACATGGGTATAACATCAAGTATCATACAAATGTAGTTTATATCTACATATATAATACCTCGAGATACTAATATTGTAGCACTAGTCAAAGAATCATCATCAAACTATATTTGTTGATCAAATACAATGAAAAATAAAATATATTAAAATATAAAACATTGATCTTTTCTATCTACTCCACTGTAAATAATAAAGACTTCCAACACTCAAATTGGAAGGAAATTTCTATAGACTTTATTATTTACAGTGGAGTAGATAGAAAAGATCAGTGTTTTATATTTTACTATATTTTATTTTGCAAATAGCATTGGACAGTAAACTGGCCAATACACTGTCAAACATAATGATTAGACCCTATGAATATATAGGTTATCAATCTTTAATCAATTCACATGAGAAATCATACTAACCAATAGTATCAATGAAACTTTGATACTATATAACAATGACTAGTCTCAGTTTGATGACATTTCAAGACCAATGCATGAATATCATTTGGGCCTCATGGCATTGAACATTGTTTTCATTCAGCCATGATATAATGTTCTTACAGGAATCGCAATACTAGTATGATTGAATGTATCAGAGGAAATAGGAGTTAGAGTAGATAAAAAGAGAACAAAAATATTGTAGTGTAACCTTATTATTATATAAATAAACAGAAAAATAGTAAGAGTAGGAACCCCAAATATCATGTTCATTGTCTATGTGAATATGTGTGGAATAGAGTGACCCCTTATCTATTTCAATTTCTGATAAAGTTATGATTTATTCTTATTCTCCTTTGCATAGTATAAGCTCTAACCAATTTTTAATATTTAGCTTAAAAGTCAAGATAGTATTCCATATTGATTATATGTCAATAGGAGGGAGGAAGTTGTATATGGATTCTAGAATAAACATTGTAACCAAAGACATGAATTACATGGATGGAAGAAATTTCAATACAAATGGCAATAGATTTGACATATAAAACCAGAGGATGGCCCTATGATATTTTGGGGCACTATTGTAATGGTGAAGTCAATTTAGATAGAGGCTTGCTTCATAAGTAGATGGAAGTGTATGAGACATTTGAAGTTGCTTGTGAGAACAAGATTTAGCTTAACCTACAAAACTAGGCAAATGAAGTGTTGTCCTTACAAAAAAAAATTGTCAAGAGTGTGGAAGTGAAGGTCTACACAAGATTGTTTGTATGTATTGGATTCAACATAAATATGTTAGGATCAGTCTCAACAATCATTTTAGTCTTTCAAAATGATATCATCCTTATTCAGCCATACACTAATTTTTTGTCAAATGGATGTAATCATTAAGGAAGACCCTTTCATTATTCCCTTAATGGATTGAACTTTCAAGGAGGCCATCTAATGGTGTTGCCTATTGATATCCAAAGCAGGGATGTGAATAAGACTGATGACTATGCAGGCTATATTGTAGATAAAATTCATAGATCTTTTAACTTTATCAAGGCATATAATAGGGTGGTCCACTTCAAATGAAACTCTTTATTATGCCATACTATTTTATTTCTAGAATTCATTTGTGAAGTCAAATTTGTACTTCCAGGTTTGAAAATCATATTTTGAAGCAACATCTCATCAGATCTCATTTTTAGACTTGTGCATTTTCATATTTTCATTTCCAGATTTTGTTGTGCAAGTTCAGTATTCCAATTTTAGGAGTCTAACAGTTAAAAATCATAGTAAAATCATAATTTAATAATTTATGGAATTAGCATTTTAAAGTGTTTTTTGGGGTCATTAACTTCAGACTATCTTCTCTTTTGCAGGGGTGGTTGCATGCCGAATTTTTTCGGTGTAAAATATCATAATTATTAGATTTTGTTACCTATCTATGATTAAAAATTATTGGAGTGTGAGTTTGATATATTTTGAAGATCTAAATATTCAAGCTTGGTAAAGAAAAATCATGTCAGATAATATTAGTCTAGAACAAAATGAAGAGTCACTTGATAGGTTGTGGGCTAGATTGAAAAGAAAGGGTGATGGGAAATGTTATTGTCCTTGCAATAATTGTAAGGGCTTAAAGACAAGAAGAATTTTAATCACTATTGCTGAGAAATATTGTAGGCAACATGGCCACGTTGAAGGGGGGCATGGTTATCATCCATTGGTAAGTTGTTCATTATATGTGTTTATATTGATTGAATTTGTAAATGTTTATGTTGTTTTAACATTTTATATATATATATACAAAATAATTTGATCATGATCATGGTTTATTTGTGTTTGTCATCATTATAAAGGTGGGGTGCCCTAGGGCACATGATATGGATTATCACGACCCGAAGAATGTGGTTTTGCAAGCGGAGGAACATGGAGCTGTGAATATCGAAGATGAAGTTAATGATCCTATGGAAGAAGATGATCATGCTCCAGAAAACACAGTTGAAGATGATGCTACAAATACATTGATCCATGACACATTTAGTGGCACAACTGATCATGTTGATCGAGATGACTTTAATGATGTTCATGATTTACCTGTACTTCAGAAGGCATATGAGCCCCTTTATGAAGGCTCCCAAACAAATCTTCTCTCTGCTGTATTGTTGCTGGTGAACTTGAAGTTTATGAATGGTTTATCCAACATAGCAATCTCATGGATGTTAAGGTATGTCATATATGTCATCTTTTTTCATCTATTATAATTATTGTTAGTTCATCACTACTAAATAAAGGATGAAATATGTACCATTAATATTCTTTATATTAACAAATTATTTTTTGTTGTAGATTGATTGGTGAATTTTTGTTACCACCATCAAATATTTTACCTCACTCATACTGAGATTTATCTGGCATTATGAAATATATTGGAATGGAGTATCAAGCAATAGATGCATGTCCCAATGATCATATTATATATAATAAACAACATGAATTTGCAATAGAATTCCCAGAATGTCATACCAGTAGATATCGAACAAATCAACTAACAAAAAAGGTGCCTCACAAGGTTCTTCGTTATATTCCCATTATTCCATGTATGCAACAATTATTTAGATGCGAAAGCTTAGCGCAATTTATCGATTACCATGCACGAAATAGAAGTGGAGATAACATTCTTCGAATGCCTGTGGATGGTTCTACATTTAGGGACATGGAGGAAAAATGGCCACACTTTAAAGAAGAACCTTGTAATCTCAGGCTTTCATTAGCAGCGGATGGTGTCAATCCATTTGGAGAGCTGAGATCTATTTACTTGGTGTGGCCTATTTTTGTTATCAACAATAACATTCCTCCATGGATGTCAACAAAGAGGGAGCACATAATGTTGGCAATGATTGTTCTAGGTATTTGTTTACATCAATTTTCTTTAACCTAGTAGCATCTCATTTGTCTTATTTGTTGCATAATGACTTATATTTTTTTCATTTAATAGTCATGTACATTAATTTATATATATTGCAGTAAAATGGTTATAATAATTATGTAATGTTTATGTTCATTCAACTAGGTAAGTACCAAGTTAAAGATATGAATGTATATATTGAGCCTCTTATCGACGAGTTACTAAATTTATGGAATGGCGTCACTATGTATGACGTATCTAGACCAATAGGACAAAGACAATTTCAATTCCATGCAATGCTTGTATGGACAATTCATGATGCCCTAGGGCTAACACATTTTTCTAGTATGTTATAACGTTCGACTGCATGACTTTAATGATATTTAATTTTATGAAGTAGATATCATGCATGTTTTTTAAGTAATCTATTCATTATATATAATTATAAAAATTGACATATTTAATCCAATTATATATGATTTGTAGGTCTTCAGACAAAGGGAAAATTTGCATGTCCAATTTGTGGTCCAAAGATGAAATCTCATCATTCAACAAGTTTAGGAAAGCAGGTGTTTGATGAGTATAGGCACTTCCTCCACATAAATCATAAGTATCGAACTACTGAAAAACATCTTTTCAATGGGAAAGAAGAGACTACATCAAAACCATGAAGAATGACACCTCACCTATGGAAGTTGGAATATAATAGAATTAATCATCAAGGTTATACATCGGATCAAATTTTTTATCTATCATTTATGATATGTTTTGAATTTATATTTTTATATTGTGTTGTGTTTACTCATGCTGTAATTGACAATGATTGTCATTGTTAATTTGTTTAACTTATATGCTTCATGAAGGTCGTCAAGGCATTAATGGTCGGCTTCCACATGGACTAAAAAGTTATCCCGGACAATTTAGTAGGTTGCCCTACTATGAGTAGCTACAAATTGTGCATTTGTTTGATACAATGCATATCGGAAAGAATATGACAGAAACGTTATGGAAAATATTGGATGGAAGGCATGACAAAGAAAAAATTGTCAAAATTTGTAGTGACATTCAGGAAGCCAGTCATGCAATGAAAAATTTCATTCAATTAAATAGCGATGGAGACCAAATTAATATAAGTGCCCTTCCTTGGTTATTAACAGAGCAGCAAAGCAATGCTATAAAACAAGTCATACGAAAAATTTGATTTCCCACAGGATTTGCTGCCAACATAAACAATATCATAACAAAGAAAGGTGAATTTGGGTTAGGGATGAAAACGCATGATTGACATACCTTCATTAAGGTAATTATTCTAGTATATTATATATATATTTGTATACTGCATGTACTTTTCAGTGTATTATGTTTACTACTTTTGGAAAAATATTAATGAAAAGATCATTTTATAATTGTTGCAGTACGTTCTACCTCTATCTCTCCTAGACAACTTCGACAACAATGTCAAGCAAGTTATATATGATCTTGGAAAATACATGAGGTAAGTAGCGATATTTGTTCAATTCGTTGTATATTTTTGTTAAATCTCGTTAATATATTTGTGCCTTGAATCACTTGTAGATGGTTGTCATCTAAAGCAATCCATAAAGAAGATATAAATTATTGGAAGAGAAAAAATCCTCGTCTAATGTGTGAAATGAAAAAGTGTCTGCCTTCAACATTTTTCAATGCACAAGAACACTATCTCATACACCAAGTTGAGGAGATTGAATTGTGTGGACCTGTACACACAAGGTCAATGTGGATGGTTGAGAGGCACTTGAAATTTTTGAAGGCTTTGGTTAGACAAAGAGCACATCTTGAGGGTTCTATGGTGGAGGGATATATGGTATACCAAACCATGGTGTATATTACTAAATATCTTCCTAAGTTTGCAGCAAAGATCCATGTAGATCACATTTGGGATCCCAAATCCATTAACAAATTTGAAGGGGAGTACCTGATGGGGAAAGGTAGATTGAGGAAAGTGATAGGTAATTATAAGATGGTCATGGAGATTAATTAGAATACATTTTACATTTGGTTTTTATGTATATTGTACTTATTTAATTATTAATCTTTCAATATTCATCAATTATAAATTAAGGTCATATACCGTGGTAATTAACTAATTATACGTCGTTTGAGAATTTTTTTCTTTTTTTTATACAGTTGGTTGAGAGTGGGATGCACTACATTTGTACATCGCAAACAATCTTGATTGGATGATGGTATGGATTGAATGATGTCAACAATCTAGTCACACATTAACATGGGAAGGTGTGGCTTCATTGGTTAAAGAAGCTCATCATAATGGAGATTCCAATGTTACACAAAAGGAAATTGATTTAGCATATGGTTTAAGAGATAAACAGGTACATATAAATATATTAATCACCCATATTATTTAATTATTTTCAATTATATTGATGTATATATATGTTGAGATTTTTTTCTTTGCATACATTCGGCCAAGAATAAATATGTTTATCAACTGATGATATTGCAATAAGTTTTACATGTTTGACATATTGCAGGTGAAACACCACAAGGCTATGTGGTGCAATGGTCGTACATTTCGAATCAAAAATTTGGATGACACGAAGAAAACTTGTGATTCTAGGATAACTGCAGTCTTCCAGGTGACTAATGTTTCATCTAGAAGCGACATACATCTAGAAGTCTTAGAAAATCAATACTATGGGATTTTGGATGATATACTTGAGTGTGACTTTAAGTCCTTCAAATTAGTTTTGTTCATCGTCCTATGGTACAGGCTACGATTGAATGAAAATGATCCCGAGAGAACTGTTATTGAACATGGTAATGGATTTACCATGGTTAATACAAGGTATTTTGAGCGAGTTGGAAATGAGCCCTATGTTCTTCCAAGCCAATGTGAGCAGGTATTTTACTCAGAGGTTCCAGGTAAAGCGGGTTGGTCATATGTTGTTAGACATGATCCAAGAGGAAGGCCGGTAAAGTATAATGTGGTGGAAGAAGAAGATACTGAAGAAATAGAAGATGATGTAGATGATGATCAGGATCAATAGTTAGTTGATGATGTGCCTGACGAAGATGTTGAAGAGGAGGAACTAGATCATGATGATGTAGGAGTTAATGTTCATGAAGATGATATCTGTGTGGATGATGACATTATCGAAACTGATATCAATGATGATAATGATGATATGACCAATCCTTACAATGTCGAATCTGGATCGAATGATACAGATAAAGAGTTGGATGAAGAAGAAGATGAATGACATTGAAATGTATGAGTTATGCGACTGTATTATCTATTTGATATTAATTTCTTGATAGAATTATATTTTACTTATGTGGTTACATAATTAATTCATTATGTTTTTAATTTTTATGCCATTACATAATTAATTTCATGAAGATATGTTTTAGCTTTGATTTGAATCTGATTTGAGGGCTTAAGGCGTTGATTTGAGTTAGAAAGCTTCATTTCTTTGCATACAGCCCGGTTACCCTGTTTTTGAGGGTTTTGTAGTCCAAACATGATATAAAGGGGCTCTTACACTTTTTGTGATTACTGTAGCTTGTGTAAGAGGCCCCATAGATACTGTTGTAATTGTAGGATGCATGAATAGGGAGTAGGATGAGAAATAAAGAAGGTATAGTTGTTGTCCTCAAGAGTTTTGTGAAGAAAAGCATGTGAAATGAGAGGTTCAAGCCTAGGTTTCAACAAAATATGTATGGGTGATCTAATTTTATGAATTTTTACCCATTTACAAACCTAATGGGTTGTGTGTGAGTTAGTCTTGAGGTCTGGGAGGTTGTGGAAGTAGGAGATTCAATAAACCCTCATGATTTTGGTCTAAAACAAGGGTTTTTGGGTTTGGCAAGAATTTGGCCATACAAGTGGAATCTTTTTGTGGATTTGGAGGTTTGGAGGTTGTTAGCTCTCAAAAACATAGGTAAGAATACCTCAATAGGTTTCCAATCTCTTGATACATTTTAGGGTAACAAACAAGGCCAAATGATTTGAACCTTCTTCTCTTCAGGTGCTGCCAAACCTAGGTGGGTGTACCTTTGTGAACTGAGCAGACTTAAGTGATGTGATTTTGTTTACAACAATCTATTCGCAATGGTAATATTACAGTAAATAGATATAATCCTAATAAAGTGCATGTGTAATATTAGAATATGTTCAGTTAACAGATGTAAAAAATAAAATGGACAAACAACTTTGCCAATTTAACTATATGTATATATAACTTTAAGTTAATTTTATTTTAACTAAAAGTACTGAAGTTACAACATACAAATTAAATGATATTTATGATTGTAAAATTTATGATTAAATATATCTCTCAGAATCCTTTTTGTCCCAATTTGAAAATAATTCTATATTATAGAATACATTTATTTAAATTTTAAGATGAAAATAGCAAGGAAAAATAAAACAAATATCTTTATGAAAGAAGTATATTGGCATGAAATTAAATATGATTTGTATTCCAATGTAAAAACTACAAAGAATGGAAACAATTCTTTCAACACATAAACTATTATGTAGTAGTCAATTAAAATGATCTAAATAGTCTAATAATTTGACCATTAGCATATAGCAATTTCTATAGAGTTGTAGATCTCTTCCATTTCAAAAAAGCAAAACAATATTAGGTAGATAATAAAACATCTTTCATTTCTACAGTGACTTATTTATCCTAGAGGAACTAGTATATAGTATACAAAGAAAACCAACAAACCCACAACTACCCCTATTTTGAAGGAGTTTAGTTTTCTCCCCTTCCTGATCTTCCTAATATTCCTAGATTACTATAATTGAATTAAAGGAATTTAATTCTTCTTTAAAGAACCCAATTAATCATATCACACAGATACAAAATATGCGCACTGATAAATTGAACATATAATTGATATTTCAACTTAAATAATCAAGAAACATTAGGTTGGAGACAATCAAACAATTGCAGAAATTCAACAAACAACTGATACCAGAATGGAACCACCGAATCATAAATCTTTCATTATCTCCTTCAAAATATTATACATGCAACATGGTCCTTTTGGATATAAACATTCTGAAATATTATGTTTCTTGCTATCTATCTTCTATTCTACTACTACCCTCTTATTCATTTCTACCAAAAATGGATATTTATACATGAACCGTATGAAAGGACACGTCCTTTCATAAATGTCTTGTGCTTGAAACAACAATAAAATTAAAAAGTAATTAGGCTCTCTTAAGCCATAAGTGAGCTTTCGATAAGTGATCCAAGTAAGCTCGGAGCCCATGCATATCTACATCTCCCAATGCATTTCAGATCGTGATCTCCATTTTCACCATCTTCTCATTCCATTCACATGCTTCATCTAATGTTATATCTTTCTCGATAGCCGTCTTCAGAATCTCCTACAGTACTGACTCACTTTAATCTTTCAACCTAGTCATTTCTTTTAATGTCCCTCTATCATCAAAGAATGTAGTCAATCCCTTTTTGGTGGCATCGATTAATCCCTGCTCATCCCCTCGTAATTCTTCAAAGAAGATTTTATGCTTATTCATAAGATGATTTGCAACCTCAATTGCAGCTTTATTAGGAGCATCCCTCTGGTTCATTTCCTAGAGCTTCTCTAGGATCCTACCATCCATTCTTTTGTGTTCTTGTAATAAATCAAAGTTTTGTGAGTGTATTCCCTAAAGCTTATTCAACCAGGTTGTTAGACTGGCTTGTATCTTCTTAATCACTGCAACAAGTGTGTCATACTTTCCTTGAGAATATGCACTCGAACCTTCCCAATGATATTTTGTTTGTGAAATTTCACCATGGGTGAGTAGCTTGGTTGACCCCATTGTAACTCCTAATAAATCTTCCAGGCACTCATTTTCTCTCAACATTCTTTCATGGTTATTTTTGTACATTTCCTTTTCCTTGATCAATGCCTGTATTTGAGCTTTGTTTAGTTTTTCTATGTTGATTCCAATCTCTGTTGTCACCACAAGATTAGCCTCCCCAAATTTTAGGGTCATAACATGCCCGAATGCCTTCTCAGTATCAATGAAAAATGATTTCTTGTGAGGTGGATACAAGGCCCAAATCATTAATGACTCTTCATCTGGATTGTACTTTGATCCTGCATAGACTTCTGTCACCTTTTTTGGGCTAAGCTTGTGTGTAGCATTACTGTTTTTCAAGAAACTGTCAAAGACTAGTGCAGAATTGAGATCTAATACTGGAAAAATCATGACACCAACACTTTCTAGCATTTCCGTTTCCTTTTCAGGGGTCATACCTAACATCTCTCTTTCCACATCAATTTTTAAATTACTCAATAACTGTTCTTCATTACCTGGTGTGACATTGTCAACTAGTTCTCTTATCTCTTTTCCCTTTTGTCTACATAGGAATGTCTTAAATTCTGGATATTTTATAAATTCATCATCTGCTACAAAGGACTTATATTCTACATGCCTTGCATCTGTATCTACACTTTCTTCAATATTCAAATCCCTGGCAGGACAAGTGTAATCCTGAGTTCTCAACCTTGACGTCTTTTTAGGTAGATGTTGTTGTACATTAGCCTTAGATGTCTCTTCTCCAGAAGACAACAACTTTATATCTTGCAACTCCTAATTATGTTGCTCAACCACCATTTTTGCTTCCTCTTCCTCCAA